>JAYMFT010280042.1:0-10504 GCA_038088735.1 Panulirus argus | reverse complement strand
ATAGCAAAAAAAAACAGAGAGAGAGAGAGAGAGAGAGAGAGAGAGAGAGAGAGAGAGAGAGAGAGAGGTGAGAGTAAACACAGGCGTAAGACAGTCCAGTAAGCGCCGCAACTGATGACTTGACTAACGCGTCGATCGTAACAGCGTAGCAGCGTATGTACGCGCAACGAGGGCGGTGCGCACGACCACTTGAGTGACCACGGGACGACCACTGAGCGCGGCGGTAGGTACGCACGACCCTTGAGCAACTACGGTGCGACTACTGTGCACGCGGGTAGGTACGACCCTTGGTCAACCAGGGTACGACTAGTGTGCAAGCTGGTAGGGACGCACGACCCTTGCATACGATAATCTGATCAACACACGACGTCTTTACTGGGAGCAATCCAGTCCACTGTACACACACAGGTCGTGTGGGCGACGCGTCGTCCAGCTGGCGGTGGAACGACAGAAAACGACAAGAAAATACCGAGATAAGAAAACGTGACGCTCCTCTCCTCTTATCAAGATGTCAACATTTCCTTCTTAAAAAAAAATCGCGTAATGAGATGAGATAAATATATCAAAAATTACGCAAGATACGAGCGAGGCGCCGGCGTCTGCGGCGGGAGAGGCGGAGTTCTCAACGGGCGACGCACGTGCACGACCGGCGATGCGCGTCCCCGGGCGACGGATAACGTCACGAGACGCTGACGACCTGTAGTAATGGTACGACCTGTGGGCACCACGACGGTATACGACCCTGGAGCACCGTGGTATGAACTCGGGCTCGCTGGAAACACTCGCGACGCCGAAGACCACCCCAGTGTTGTGTCCGCTCCCGCAACACAGGCTCATGGAACCCACTTCTGGCCCACAACACCCCTACCCCTACCCCCCCCCACTCACACTGGGAACGACTCGTGCCACAGACGTCCATGTCCCGGGCTTTACCCCTTGTTCTGTGCCTGGGGAAGACTTCAGCAACACTCGTCCTTGCAATACACACGCATCGAACCCTCAAATCCAAACGGAGGCTCAAAATGAAAAAAAAAAAAAAAAGGAAAAAAAAGGAAGGTTTAGGCCTACTAGACCCAACTGGTAAAAGGAATGGTACACGAGAGCCACTGTTGGGGAGGGAGAGAAAAGAAATACAGCAACAATAACATTCCTTTTCCCGATAGGGACACAACGCGTAATGAGAACTCCAGATATTGACGCCCGCTCCGCACCCGACCTGTTTATGTATCTTCAGGAGGCCACAGCTATACACACATGTAAGATCCTTTAAGAGGTCATAGCTATACATACGCACATGTAAGGAGGTCACAGCTGTACATACACACATGTGACACTCTCTTCAGCAGGTCACAGCCATATATGGAGACATCTGACTCCGTGCCTGCAATAGGTCACAGCTAAATTTGGACGCATGTACGTGTCTGATGGGGATGAAGAGAGGCGGTGGTGCTGGCGGTGTGGCAGGCGGACGCAGCAGTAGCAGTGAGAGGTGTACATCAGTGTTACCAACGCTTTTGGGGGAAAGCATGGTTCGGGGGTTAAGGGAGTGGAGTGAGTGGAACTGGGTCATGTGGAGAGGGAGTAAAAGGAGAGGGAGAACCAGAGTGGATGTGGAGGGGAAAGGCGAAATGTGGAGGTTTAGGTGGAGGTAGTGGAGGCGGGGCTGTGAGGGAAGGACGGAGGTGTTGTGGCTACACTGTTGACGCCCGCGTCCCGCTAGCTGCATCGACCGCCGTGGGCCCCCCCCCCCCATCTCCCTTCCCCCTCCCCCTCTCCCCGCCCCTCACCCTCCTATACTCTCATCTAAACTGTTATGTTTCTCTAATACGTTTTCTTTCCCTTTATGTCAAAGGCCTTAATAACCGGCGGTCGGACGAAGGCCCTTACCGGAGCCGAGCCTTGAACACGAACAAGGGCCGGGAGACTGAACAACTGTTGGAGACAGAACGGGGAATAACCGAAGAGTTCTCAAGTTGTGGAAGACATGAGAAGGTGAAGAAAGGTTCCAAGGCTAAGCGGTGTGAGGAGAGAAACAAACATCACAACGGCCCACAACCTTTGAGTAACCAACGGCCACACAGTAAAACACGTGATGCAGTGGCTTGCCCGGTATGACACGGTCTAGCTAATGTAGGGGGCAGGCCAATGATAAGTCCTCGGGAGCAGAAACCGAAGCAATATCTGTAGAAAAGGGAAAAGTGAACCAACAGTGCGGTAAAGGGAAAGTGGGTCGCGTTCTAAGGTTAGATTGGGAGATGTGGTAAGTCGCACTGCTGTAAACTCGAGTCTGCTTAGGGATTATGTGCAGCCAGAGCCTCCCCAGTTGGGAGAGCAGTGCTCCAAACACAGATGAAACAATCTTGTGGCGATTCGGAGCAACTTAACAAGATACGAAACTTTGGCGTCCGAACTGGACTCCTTATTTTTTCAGAGGCTAACTTAGCCATCTGTGAAATGTGGTGTTTCCATGATAGGTTAGATGTCACCACGATATAGTTTTTTCTTTTTTCCATCATTTTGAGAAGTGGAGTTACACAGCCATCAAAGACAGGAACGTTGTGAGGGGTTTTAGAAGAGGGTATCTGAAGCGCTGAACTCGACTAAGAAGAATCTGGAATCCTCTTCAAATCTGTGTTTATAGACGTCATTGTGACGAGGTGAGGCACAGACGAGGTAAACGGAGGAGGAGCTGATTTGAGAGAGGTGGAGGAATCCAGTGATGATTCGTGAGCATAATAATGCTGAAGGAAAGACATAGTTGATGAAAGGGAAGAAGAGTGTAGGAGACAGAGAGAACCCTGAGGGACACCGCTGTCGACAGGGAAAGAGGGAAAGGCTGATCCATCAAGAGTTACGGAGAGAGACCAGCCAGGGAGAAAACGTGACATAGAGAGGTCACGGTGGGGAAGGGAGCCGAAAGAGAAAGGGAGCTTGGAGAGGAGATGCCACGCCACGCCACGCCTGGCCAAAGCTTTGACATTTCAAAGGACCTCAACAAACACGGGCTTCTCCACAACCCCTCAGGATGGATGACCAGAAATTAGTGATGAAGGAAAGAAGTTCACCGGCGGATCTGGTCTTCCGAAAGCCACGCTGATGATCGGACGGGGGAGACTGTGCGACTCAAGATCCTTAATGGAATTTCTCTTGAGAAGAGACGAAGACGAAGGAGTTCGTGCAAGCGACATCAGGACAACGCTTCCATGGCGCGGATCAGCCACTCTCCCGTGGAAGACGACTTCTCTATTACCACCCTCGTCCTGCTTGTTCTGTGTCCTCTCTGTTCTCCCTCTGTTCCTCACCTGTTCCATAACCTTTCCCTTTTCTTCCCCTTCCGCCAGCACCTCGTGTCTCCTGTCACACGTCCATAGCGGAACTATCCAGTTCGTCTGCATGAGGCGGAGGGGAGCAAGTGTTGTGCCGCCCCTCCGTCCACGCCCGAGTCTCCGTGCGTCCCAGCGCCTTGGCCAAGTTTCATATCCCCCTTTACGACCTCACCTTCCTCAAGTTCGGTCATGTAACCTCATACGGTGAGGCGTGTTCATGAGCGAGCGCTTCGGCATCCCACCAGAAGTAGGTCACCCCCACTTAGATTTCACGCCCCGGCGGCGAACAACGTGACCAGTGGACTAGTAAGCATGTTGTTTTCTGTTCCTTATCGACATCTGACGTGCCTCTGTCCCCTTCCTTAGTCAGCCCCAGCCATTGTCTCAACGCTGAATAAATATGGATTTTCCCCAAAGCGTTTCATAGTAAGCGTCAACCGTAGTACGCTTACGCCCCTGTGTGTGTGTGTGTGTTAAAGAAAAGGACTTCAAACTATGAGACAAAAGGTTGAGGATGATAGCGTGAGGATTGACTCGAGCGCGTTGTTCCCAGCCGAGAGACTTACACTTAATACTTATAATCAAAAAAGCCCCGAGTCAGTTCTACGACTGGACGCCAAGGTAACAGCTACACGCATGTACACACAGTACTCGGGAAGGGATTCCCGTTCCATCGTCCAACATGAAAAACACAGACAAGGCTCAACTTGTGACTCGAGAATCTGAAATCTCTCGAGTACGATGGTACGACCCTTAAGCACGACGGTGCGACCAGTGAGCATGACGGTACGGTCCTTGAGCAGGAAGGTACGACCTGTGAGCACGACGGTACGACCCTTGAACACAATGGTACGATTCCTGGGTATGACAGCCTTTCATGAACGAGTCAGGTCAAATCCACAGGCGGTCATATCAATAGGTCGCACGGTACGTGCTCAAGGGCAGTACCGTCTTGATGAGGTATCGTACCGTCGTTCTCAAACATCGTACCATAGTACAATAGTATCACAACGACGAGCTCTGGGATGGTACCGTCGTGGTGCAAGGCATCCCCGGGCTCAAGGGAGAGTATGTCCGGGGCGTGGGAGGCTGGGCTGCAGGATGGTGCCTCCTGTGCAGGAGCTGATATCCTACCCCGCCACCCCGGCCCCCGGCCCGGACCCCGCGCTCATTGATTACCAGTACACCAACACCCGTCCCCCTCCGGTATACCTACACCCTTCCCCCTCCGGTATACCTACACCAGTCCCCTCCGGTACACCAACACCCGTACCCCTCCTGACATACCCAAGCCGTGTTGGCTCCATAACGCCCAACACTCTACTCAACACTTTGTTGGCCAGATAACATCATTTGTGTATAATATTAACTAATGTTTTCCGCCTCTCGTGTTCTCTTTCTAGTTCCATGCCTTTTCCCCCATTTCCTAGTAAGAAGTATCGTATCCCAACAAACCACACCAACTCATCACCCTCTGCAACCCAGCCCCTCCCACTCCCCCGTCAACTCGACAAATCATCACACTTATTTCACATCAAGTCAAGGCAAGAGTGACATACAGACAGACACACAGACTGTTGCCTACAAGTCTGCTAATCGTATTCCCCTTCCATCAAAATTCCACCCTTCTGTCTATCCCCCCCCGCCCCCATACTCGACCCCGGAGTCAACCTCGACCCCATCCGGATGTTCGGCCTACATTTCATCAGGTCACACAGCTTATCTGTTCCTCATCACCTGGTACTATAAGTCACTATCAGCTTATCGTTAATCAATCTCATCTTCCGTCCAACGCACGAGGATCAATAGATAAGGCATCTGTCCACCCGCCCGCACTTCCTCCTGCACGCACATACACACACACAGCTGTCTCCTATATCCCCCCGTCCATCTCCTACTACAACCACCACTACTACTACTACTACTACCACTAATACTACTACTACCACTATTAAACCACTACTATCACTATTAATATTAGTATTATCACTACTATACTACTACTATGATTACTACTATTACTGCTACTACTACTACTATTTACTGCTGCTGCTCCAACTACTACTGCTACTACAACTATCACTATGCTACAATTACTACTTCCAATACTACTACTATACTGTTACTCCTACTATACTACTACTGCTAATGATGACAATCATAAATACAACGATTCCAATTGCTTGTTTTATCCCATGTTGTGCAGAGAGAGAACCACACGATACATTGTCTAGCAGTCATACGCACGAGCACCTCGGGACCGGACAACACTCGAGCAATAAAATGCCCATGTTAATAAAGGCGATAAAATCTGAAGGAGAGCAATAAAGTAAAGACAGAGGCGGGTCTTGGGGGGGGATGTGGGCCACCACTTCCCAAATGTATTGCAATGTATACACGTTTCCGATACGACGCTTATGCAAAATACTGCACCGGAATATCTGACCTGCCCCTCCCCCCCCCTCGGTCTAAGGCCAGGCATGTGTGGCCAACTGATGGATGAGCGCCGTGGAAATGGGGAACTCTGGCAACACGTGTTCCACCTTCAAATATTACTCTACGATACAAGTGTGTTGCACGAAACACTAGAAGGGTGTTGCACGGAACACTAGAGGGGTGTTGCCTGCAAGGCTACGGACCCATCTACTATGTTTGTGATTATTATGTCTGTGTTACGGTCAGTGTTACACTTGTGTTGCCCCGTCTCTCAACTTTGTGTATATGTACCATGTCTACTTCTATATGTGTGTGTGTGTGTGTGTATATACATATTTACATACACAAACACGCCTGGTACCCGCTCATCGACCAGCCCCGAGGGGAAGGATGAACACCTGGGACCGGCTGTGGGCCGACTGCCGAGCCCAGGATTCGAACCCACGCGGACTCGAGCCTGGGCGGCCCGGGCTCGTGGTGCGCCACGACCGAGGCAACGCTGACCACTGCACCACGGAGCCCCCGTCTGAGTGTCATGACCTGAAGAACACTGCCAACACTCAGTATGACCTGGTGTGGGCAACGCTTGACAACATCTGCCAGGTCTTGTCTGACAACCCCCCCCCCTTCATGTAATTCAGGGGGAGGGTAGATACATCCCCCTACTCCCCCACCCCCCACCATCTCAAGGTAGGCTCCTATGCAACCACGACCTGGTGTTACCGGACTCCGCCTGCTCGAGGGAACACCCCTAGCGAAAAGTCTCCTTGAGCGAGGCAGTATCATCAAGAGCACAGTCTCGTCAAAGAATCAGTCACTCCAAAGGAGTCCATGATTTCCCTGCAACTGGAAGTAGCGCTGACTTCGAGCAGATGATCCCGGGAATACTCAGTCCGCAGTTTCCCGCTTCAGCGAGGTAGCGCCAGGAAACAGACGAAAAAGGCCGCATCCGCTCACACTGTCTCTAGGTGTCATGTGTAATGCACAGAAACCACAGCTCCCTATCCACATTCAGGCCCCACAGGCCTTTCCGTGGTTTACCCCACAAGCTACAAGGCAGCCAGGTACCGGTAGAGGATACCCAGGTACCGGTACAAGCCCATCAGGTACTGGTACAGGGCAAACAGGTGTAGACGAAGGGCAGCGCCTCCAGGAACAGGTGCAGGGCGGCCCGGTACAGGGGAGGATGAGGAGCGCCTGTCTCTCGTCTGGCTGAGCTCCCTTGCTGCTGGCTCAGGTCGTGGCGGTGGGCGGAGGGGAGGTAAGCCAGACTGCGGTGGGAGGGCCTCGGGCGGGATGGGCGTAGAATGGGTGGAACGGCCTGGGGGGGGGGGCCTGGGAGTAGGGTGGGTGGGTGGGTGTTCTTGGGGCGGGGTGGGGTGAGGGGTGGGTGGGGCGAGAGTCTGGCGGACGTGAGGGCAGGGGAGCGCTGGGGTAGGGGAGGAGACGGGTGGTTCTCTGGGGAAGATCATGAGAGGTCAGGTCAGGTGGCCCAGTTGACCTGCCAAGGTTAGGTAACAAGATTTCGTGAGGTCATATCAGGTTTAGTAAGGTCTGATTAGTCTAAACTAGGTTAGGCCAGGTTAGGTGGTTTAGTTTAGTTTTAGTTTAGGTCGCCGGATGGCTAACTATTAAGTTAGGTAGTTAAATTGGGTTGAATTAGATTGGGAGAGGTTAGGCGCTTAGTAAAACATGGCATGTGGTTAAATTCAGGCTAGGTTAGGCTAGGTGACATCAACTGGTTAAATCAAGTTAGTGTTAAGTGTAATGTAAAACCGACATTAAAATCACTGCTAAACACGTCGCCTTTCCTCCCGACATTCACTGTCAGCAACACTGGAGCTAGTAAGAGTCAGCACCCAAGCAAGACTGCGAGCAACGAATGGTCCCTCACGGCTGTAACAAAGGCGGCGACAAATCGCACTTACTACTAACGTGGCCCATAGCGAGAGAACCGTCGGAAATGGTGACGGAAGCGCTGATAATAATAATAATAATAATAATAATAATAATAATAATAGCAATAATAAAAATAATAATAAAATAATAATAATAATAATTATAATAATACTAGTAATAATAAAAATAATAACAATGAAAATAATAATAATAATAATTAATAATAATAATAATAATAATAGATACGCTACAACAGGACAAACATAGAACGACCCGGAAAGAGAGAGCAAACTGGGTAACACAGAAACATCAAACAAAGACAAGAACCTGATACTAACAAAGACACAAAAACCCGCAACAAACCAAACTGGTGAAAACGTAGACGCGCATGTGCAACAGTAAACAGACGCGGACGTATAACAAGAGCAGCAACAGTAAAGAACCCGGATGTATAACAGAACAGCAACAGTAAAGTCATGGATGTACAACAATAGCAACGGGAAAGAGCGCGGATGCATAACAGAGCAGCAACGGTAAAGAGCGCAGATGCATAACAGAGCAGCAACAGTAAGGAACGCGGATGTATAAGAGGAGCAACAGTAAACAGACGTGGGCGTATAACAGCATCAACAGCAAACAAAGCAGATGTATTACAGCAGCAACAGTAAAGGACACGGATGCATATCAGAGCAGCAACAGTAAAGGGCATGGATGTATAACAGCAGCAACGGTAAAGAGCCCGGAAGTATAAATGAGCAGCAACGGTAAAGAGTGCGGATGTATAACAGAGCAGCATCAGTAGAGAGCGCAGATGTATAAGAGCAGCAACGGTAAAGAGCGCAGATGTATAACAGAGCAGCAACAATAAAGAGCATGGATGTATAAGAGCAGCAACGGTAAAGAGCGCAGATGCATAAGAGCAGCAACGGTAAAGAGCGCAGATGTATAACAGAGCAGCAACGGTAAAGAGCGCAGATGTATAACAGAGCAGCAACGGTAAAGAGCGCAGATGTATAAGAGCAGCAACGGTAAAGAGCGTAGATGTATAACAGAGCAGCAACAGTAAAGAGCGCAGATGTATAACAGAGTAGCAACATTAAAGAGCGCAGATGTATAACAGAGCAGCAACGGTAAAGAGTGCGGATGTATAACAGAGCAGCAACAGTAAAGAACGCATATGTATAACAGAGCAGCAACAGTAAAAAGCGCGGATGTATAACAGAGCAGCAACATTAAAGAGCGCAGATGTATAACAGAGCAGCAACAGTAAAGAGAGCAGATGTATAACAGAGCAGCAACAGTAAAGAGAGCAGATGTATAACAGAGCAGCAACGGTAAAGAGTGTGGATGCATAACAGAGCAGCAACAGTAAAGAGCGCGGATGTATAACAGAGCAGCAACAGTAAAGAGCGCGGATGTATAACAGAGCAGCAACAGTAAAGAGCGCAGATGTATAAGAGCAACAACGGTAAAGAGTACGTAAGTATAACAGCAGTAACAGTAAAGAAAGCGGATGTATAACAGAGCAACAACAGTAAATAGACGCGAGCGTATAACGAAGCAGCAACAGTAAACGTTTGGTTGTATACCAGAGCAGCAACAGTAAAGAGACGCAGATGTATAAGAGGAACAACAGTAAACAGACGCGGATGTATAACATAACAGCAACAGTAGAGACGCAGATGTATCACAAAGTAGCAACAGTAATGAATACGGATGTATAACAGAGCAGCAACAGTAAAGAGCGCGGATGTATAACAGGAGCAACAATAAAGAAAGCGGATGTATAATAGAGCAACAACAGTAAAGAGACACAGATGTATAAAAGAGCAGTAACAAGAGAGAAACGCGGATGTATAATACGAAAGTTCACAGATGGGAATGTATAACAGAGGAGCAAAAGTAAAAAGACGTAGACGTTTAACAGAGCAGCAACAGTAAACTAACGCTGACGCATAACAAAGGAGCAACAGTAAAGAGATGCGGATGTGTAACAGAGCAGCAACATTAAGATGCGGATGTACGTAAGACAAAGCAGTTACAGCAAACAAACGCGACTGTATGACAAAGGAGCAACAGTAAACAGACGCAGATGCAAAACAGAGAAGCAACAGTAAAAAAAAAAAAAACGCGGAAGTATAACAGAGGGGCATCAATAAAGTGAAGCAGGTATATAACAGAGGAGCAACGGAAAACAAGACTAATACAGCCAAGCATCAGTGAAGACAGATATTTCATATATGCACATTACAGGCAACAGAAATACCCAAATACAGAAGAAAAGGACAACAGGAGAAATACGAGTTACAGCAATAAGACAAGTGGGCCATAGCGCAAGAAATATTAAGATTTAGAGCGAGGAAGAAATAAAAAAAGAAGTAAATCAAATAAAGATCCAACATTTTGTAAGAACAGTGTACTGTACGTAAACGGCCAAGCCAAAGGCGACCAATTAAGACCCTTACGTTAGGGAACCATAAAGCGAGTGTTCGGTTGCGTGACGACCCACCCACGCCATCACTTGTGACGCGATTCTCACACTAATTTCCAGGTAACAGAAGAGCGAATTGACCGCAGACATGCACTTCCGCAAGGCTCGCATGGACGCCTCTCTCCCTGTCTGTTTCTGCCGTCCTCCCACGCCTTCTGTCCACCCACCTCCCGCCCTCACTAGCTAAGACACCGTATCTATCTTTCACTATCTGTAAAGTTGTGTTATGAACAGATTTTATCTCATGATGATAATTCATAAGTACGGCAACGAGAGAAATATAATCTCTCACTCAATTACGGATTATACCAAATTATAACATATGCGAAATATAATCATCTACTGCCTAATA
>JAYMFT010280031.1:0-10504 GCA_038088735.1 Panulirus argus | reverse complement strand
TATATATATATATATATATATATATATATATATATATATATATATAAGGGAGAAAGAATACTTCCCACGTATTCCACCGCGTGTCGTAGAAGGCGACTAAAGTGGGCGGGAGCGGGGGGCTGGAAACCCTCCCCTTCTCGTATTTCAACTTCTAAAAGGGGAAACAGAAGGAATCAAGCAGGGAGTGCTCATTCTCCTCGAAGGCTCACACTGGGTCGTCTGAATGTGAGTGGATGTAACCAAGATGAAAAGATAGGAGAGATAGGTAGTATGTTTGAGTAAAGAAACCAGGATGTTCTGGCTCTCAGTGAAACGAAACTTAAGGAAAAAAAAGACGAATGGTTTGGAAACATTTTGGGATTGAAGTCAGGGGTTGGTGAGAGGACAAGAGCTAAGGAAGGAGTAACACTACTCCTGAAGCAGAAGTTGTGGGAGTGCGTGATATGATAGAATGTAAGGGAGTAAATTCCAGATTGATGCGGGTAAAACCGAAAGTGGATGGTGAGAGATGGGTGATTATTGGTGCTTATGCACCTTGTCATGAGAAGAAAGATCTTGAGAGGTAAGTGTTTTGAAAGCAGCTGAGTGAGTCTGTCAGCAGTTTTGGTTCACGAGACCGGGTATTGGTGAGGGATGATTTAAATGCGAAGGTGAGTAATGTGGCAATTGAGGGTATAAAAAGGTGCTCATTGGATATTAATTGTTGTGAATGGAAATGGTGAAGAGCTCGTGGATTTGTGTGCTGAAAAAAGACTAGTGAATCGCAATACCTGGTTTAAAAAGGGAGATATTCACAAGTATACGTATGTGAGTAGAAGAGATGGTCAACAGGCATCATTAGATTACGTATTAATTGATAGACGTGTAGAAGAGAGACTTTTGGATGTAAATGTGCTGGGAAGGGCAGATGGTGGTATGTCTGATCACTATCTTGTGGAGGCGATGATGAAGATTTGTAGAGGTTTTCAAAAAAGAAGAGAGAACGTCGGGCAGAAGAGAGTGGTGACAGTAAGTGAGCTTCGAAAGGAGACTTGTGTGAGGAAATGTTGGGAGAGATTGAGTGCAGAATGGCAAAAGGTAAGAGCAAATGAAGTGAGGGGAGTGGATGAGGAATAGGATGTACTTAGGGAAGCAGTGATGGCATGTGCAAGAGATACATGTAGCATGAGAAAGGTGGGAGGTGGACAGATTAGGAAGGTTAGTGAGTGGTGGGGTGAAGAAGTAAAGATGTTGGTGATAGAGAAAAGAGAGGCGTTTGGACGATACTTACAAGGAAGGAGTGCAAATGTGTGGGAGATGTATAAGAGAAAGCGGCAGGAGGTCGGAAGGAAGATGCAAAGGTTGAAAAGAGGTCAAAGGAGAGTTGGGGTGGGAGAGTATCGTTAAACTTTAGAGAGAATAAAAAGATGTTTTGGAGGGAGGTGAATAATGTGCGTAAGACAAGAGAACAAATAAGAACTTCGGTAAAGGAGGCAAGGGGGGAAGTGATAACAATTAGTGATGGAGTGAGTATTTTCAAGGATTGTCGAATGTGTCTGATGATAGAGTGGCAGATATAGGGTGTATTGGTCGGGGTGTTGTGCGAAGTGAGAGAGTCAGGGAGAGTGGTTTGCTGGTGAGAAAAGGTGGTGAAAGCCTTGCGGAAGATGAAATCCGGCAAGGCAGCGGGATTGGATGGTATTGCTGTTGAATTTATTAAGATAGGGGTTGACTGTGTTGTCAATTGGTTGGTAAGAATATTCAGTGTGGTGAAGTGCCTGAGGATTGGCATGATGCATGTATATTGCCATTGTACAAAGGCAAAAGGGATAAAGGTGAATGTTCAAATTATAGAGGTATAAGGTTGTTGAGTATTTCTGGGAAACTGTATGGAAGGGTACTGATTGAGAGGGTTAAGGTATGTACAGAGCAACAGACTGGGGAGGAGCAGTGTGGTTTTAGAAGTGGTAAAGGATGTGTGGATCAGGTGCTTGCTTTGAAAAATTTATGTGAGAAATTCTTGGAAAAACAGGTGATTTGTATGTAGCATTTATGGATCTGGAGAAGGCACATTATAGGGTAGATAGAGATGATTTGTGGAAGGTCTTAAGAATACATGGTGCGGAGGTAAGCTGCTAGAAGCAGTGAGAAGTTTTCATAAAGGGTGTGAGGCATATGTACAAGTAGGAAAAGAGGAGTGTGGTTGGCTTCCAGTGAAGGTTTGTCTGCGGCAGGGATATGTGATGTCCCCATGGTTGTTTAATTTGTTTATGGATGGGGTGGTTAGGGAGGCAAGTGCAAGAGTTCTGGAGAGAGGGGCAAGTATGCAGTCTGGTGGGGATGAGAGGGCCTGGGAAGTGGGTCAGCTGTTGTTCGCCGATGATAGAGCACTGGTGGCTGATTCAAGTAAGAAAGTGCAAAGGTTGGTGACTAAGTTTGGATAAGTGTGTCAGAGGAGAAAATTGAGAGTAAATGTGAAGAGCAAGGTTATTACGTTCAGCAGAGTTGAGGGAAAAGTTAGTTGAAATGTGAGCTTGAATGTAGAAAAATTGGAGGAAGTGAAATATTTTAGATATCTAGGAGTGGACTTGGCAGCAAATGGAACCATGCAAGCGGAAGAGAGTCATAAGGTGGGGGAGGGCGCGAAGGCTCTAAGGGCGATGAAGAATGTGTGGAAAGAGAGAACGTTATCTCGTAGAGCAAAAATGGGTATGTTTGAAGGAAGAGTACATTTAACAATATTGTATAGATGCGAGGCATGGGATATAGATAGAGTTCTACGGAGGAGGGTGGATGTGTTGGAAGAGCAAGAGACGCTGATTTAGTGTGGAAAGAGAGGGAGTAAGTGGAAGTCAAGTAAAGAGCAGGGACACTGACACAGGTATGGAAGGGGAGGGAGAAACTTGAGACCAGCAAACTTTACGCATAGGTGTGGGTGCAGATGGGGACCTTGATTCTGATTCAGGTATGAAAGGAGCTGGGAGAAGGGGGATGGACAGTGGAAGCCAGAACACTCTCTCAGGCATGGCTACACACACGGAGAAGGTGAAATACGACGCAGTGAATGAATAACAAATCCGAGGGATAGACAAATTCAGTAGATACTATCTATGTTAGTGGCTGGAAGCTGCATATATAGAAAGACTGACATATTGTCCTGGGGAAAATGTAAATCTAAATATCCAGGCAATGTTTGGAGTGGCTTAAGAAAGGTTGACGCCGGTATGGAGAAGGATACAGTTTCCACCATCCAGAATTGTGCAAACAGTCGCACAGTCTAGACGCTGCTTGAACGATTACTGTGAGAAGCACCACATGATTAGGACTATGAGACATATGGCTCGTGCCCTCCACAACACTCGTCCTTTTTTTCAGTCACAGACACAGGATCAAACGGAGACAGGGAAGAACTACCAGAGGAAGATATGACACTGACTTCCTTCTTCAGAACAGCATATTAACCCCTCAAAACAATACAGATACAAGCCACGTAACTAACTTACTTTATATACGCCAACATACAGGGACTGATATCACATAGAACAAATAAAATCCTTTTATAAGAGACTTGCTAAATGGATCAAATGTAATATTTCGGCCTTAACTGAAACACACACTAAAGACCATATGAAGAGTGATTTGTAGATTCCAAATTACAACCTGTACAGGTGCGACAGGACTAGAAGATCATGTGGAGGAGTTGGACTGCATAGAGTAGATTCATTTATAACAAATGAACTCCTACACTCTTCAAACAATGTAGTAAAAGTTACTCGTTGTCAAGGGTGAAAACCCAAAGCTGGTCATTGCATTAATCTAAAGACCACTAGATACAAAGCTTCATGAATTTACGGAAACGAACCCCAAATATTCTTGTATTACGAGACTTCAACTTCGCTGCAAAAAATAGTTATTCTGACTGTGAAAAGTTCTCCTTCAGCCAACAAATAAAAAAGAAAAAAGAAATATCACCCTGGAATTAATCTTTAAAGATGATATGAACATCTCAAACACCCTATAATCTGGTCCGGCCGAATCGAACGAAAAACAAGCTTGGATGCTAAACCGACTGGGCCGAACACGCGCAACAATGGAGGTGTTTCCAGGAATTTCAGTTTTAACAGTAGACGGATAGAGTGGGATGATGGGATCAATAAGATGTGTGCAACCCACTGGGGAACCCTGCTGAGTACCAGAACAGAGGAGACATGTGTTAATGACATAACCGATTTGGTGCTCTAACATGAAACAAACATATTACAGATAAAAGAAAGTACATAAGGTCAAAGGTAGAACGAGGAAGACGAGCATCATACATACAGAAAGCGAAAAAGAATTGCAGACCCTTGAAAGAAGCTACAGCTCATCCAGCAAAGGAAAGAAAACCTGTCAAGTAAATCATTGGTCACAGAGTTTAAACTAATTTTGTCGTATGAAATACAGGAAAAAGAAGAAAAAGCCAAAAATGCAACAAGAAATAGCCCATTTTTTTTCATATGCTAAACACAAATGTAGAACCACGGACCACACTGGCCCACTTGGAACAGAAGGAATTGCTACAAACGACTGCCCAGAGATACGTGCGATCCTACAGAGGCAATATGAATCGGATTTCAGTGAGACTGAAACAACAGTAATCATAAATGAGCGAACAGACTTCTTCCTAAACAGTAATCCTTTAAGTGTATATATAGCAGATACCACCTTGGCTACACAAGATTTTCAGAGGGCAATTTAGAGCCTCCCCATAGAGTCAAGCCCATGTCTGGACTACTTTCATATTTCTGAGTCAATGTGAGTGTTGCTAATGAGTAGATGTGAGTGTTGTTAGTGAGCAGATATGAGTGTCGTTAGTGAGAAGATGGGGGTGTTATTAGTGAGATGTAAGTATCCTTAGTGAGCATTTGTGAGTGTCATTAGTGAGCAGATGTTAGTGCTGTTAGTGAGCATATGTGAGTGTTGTTAGTGAGCAGATGTGAGTGTTGTTAGTGAGCATATGTAAGAGTTGTTAGTGAGCAGATGTGATGGTCGTTAGTGAGCAGATGTGAGTCGTTAGTGTGAAGATGAGTCGTAAGTGAGCACATGTGAATGTTTTTAGCGAGCAGATGTGAATGTTGCACACCTCAAGGTTCTTGAGTCTCCAAACTTTGATGTTAAGTAGCTCAAGGTCTGTCTCCCAACTACCACAGTTGTCCTCTGTTTCGCCTACTGCTCTCCAAATTCTACAGATTGTATATCTTTCTTCGACTGTCTAAACTCCTCCTACGAGACTGTGGCATCCTCTCACCTGCAAGCCGAGATCCTCTACCTCGGGGATTTCTACGTTCACCAAAGGGAATGGGTGAATTCCTCCCATACGGATGGTGGAGGGATCGAAGCCCTCACGTTCCCCATTCTCACTGATTTAGAGCAAATCATCTCCCAACCTACCCATATTCTCAACCACGGTGACCACTCTCCTAATATTCTGGATTTTCATCCACCTTTACTCCATCCCGCTATAAATAAACAATCTCGCCTCCAATTGGTTCATCTGACCACACCCTCGTAAGTGTATCTGTTCTAACGGCACCTCTCCCTCCAGCAGCTCCTTTAAGCGTCATTGCTGGCGCCTCAACAAAGCTGACTGGAATAAACTTACGTAACTTCTTCTCTGATATTCCTTGGGTAAATTACTGTCTCTTATGTGGTGATGCTTCTGTCTCCGCCAAAGGCATAGTAAAGGTTTTTCTTGCGGGAATAGAATCATTTATCCTCTCTTCCTCCAAGACGACCTCCTCTTCCAGTCCATGGTTCAACCGTTCCTGTTCTGAGGCCATTCAGGCAAGGGATCAGGCATATCAGGCTTAGAAAAACTCTTCTTCCTCTGGCTCCCATTCAGCTTTTATACCTGCCCGTAATCACCGCAAGCACGTTTACATGAGGCGAAACGTTCCTTTATTCAAAGGAAGTGCAACAACCTCTCCTCGTCATCCATTGATAGGTCTTTCTGGTCTTTAGCTTAGGGCATCTATAACAACTTCTGTTGCCCTACCTTTCCTTTAGCTTTTCGTTCTGAAGGTACTATAGCTGTCTCTCCCGTAGACAAGGCAACTCTCTTTAGTTCCCCAATCTCTTCTTATTCCATCTTGGATGACTCTAGCATTCCTTCCCTTCCTGATGTACCTTTTACTAATCCTATGCCCCTTCCCATAACCTCTTTTCGGACTGTTCGAAAAGCACTTCTTTCTCTGGACATAATCAAGGCCTATGGTCCTGATATTATCCATCCCTGTGTATTAAAAGAGTGTGACTCTGAACTTGCACCCGTGCTTGATCGTCTGTTCCGTTTCTGTTTAAAAACTAAAGCATTTCCTTCTCCTTGGAAGCATGTATTGATACATCCCATCTCTGAGAAGGGTGACCGTTCTGACCGCTCTAACTATCGTCCTGTTGCTTTGACATTTACCATTTCCAAAGTCTTTGAATCCTTCCTCAACACCCATACACTTATGCCTTGAAAATCTCAGCTTTCTCTCTGATCACGAATATGGGTTCCGTAAAGCGAGATTCACTAGTGATATTCTTTCCTATCTCACTAATGGCTGGTTATCATCCCTGAAAGAGTTTGGGCAGTCATGTGTAGTTGCCTTTAACATATCCAAAGCTTTTGACAGTGTGTGGCATCGGGGTCTCATCTCTAAGCTCCCCTCTTTTGGCTTCCTTCCCTCACTTTGCACTTTCATATCTAGCTTTTTCACCGACGATCTATCTCTGTTGTTGTTGATGGATCAGCCTCCCCCCTTTTCTCAGTCAACAGCTGTGTCCCTCAATGGTCTGTCCTGTCCCTTACACTTATTTTTCCTTTTTTTTTCAACGATTTCCTCTCCTCCACAAATAATCAAATGCACTCCTTCTTCTCTCACTCGATCTGCATCAATAAACTCAGACTTGGACAGGATGCCTCAGTGGGGCACATAAAATCTTGTTAAGTTTAATGCCTTCAAGACTCAGTTTCTACCCATCTATATATAGAAAGCTCTTCATAACTCCTGTCTCTCCTTTGATGGTTTTGTAAATCCACCTTTTGATTCAATGAACATACTTGGTATTACTGTAACATCCACTCTTTCATGGAAACCCCACAATACGGTAATAGCTAAATCTTCCTCTAAGACAATGGGTGTCCTGTTTAGATGTCGAAACTTCTTTTCTTCTGAACTTTGCTCCGTTTATACAAGGGATTGATTCGTCCTTGCATCATTGCTTGACGTTAAGTCGAAAGCGTTCCGGCTTATAAACTGTACCAGGCTAACTCCAAAACTCGACCCTCTTGCCCAACGCCACAATGTTGGTTCACTTTCTTTCTTCTGTAGGTATTATTACTTTGGTTTTTGCTCCCGAAAGCTGGCTGCTTGTGTGCCCCCACCAATAGCTAGACCACGCAATACTGTGGAAGCTACTGCATCAAATGATTACTGTGTGACCGTTGGTAGCTCAAGGATGGGCCGTTTTGACAACTGTTTCTTTCCCTACACCTTGAAGTTTTGGAATTTTATTCTCTCATGTCTTTCCCAATAACTATGCCCTGGCACATTTTAAAAGACAGGTTTTTCACTTCCTCCAAAATTCGTAAATATTTTTCCTTGTCTTTTCTTTTTCCCTCTTATATTTCTATATTTCAATTAAGGCCCAGCGTTGTTGTGGACTTTTGTCCATGACTGGAGCCTTCAATATAAAAAGAAAGCAGATGAGTGTTGTTAGTGAGCAGTGTTACCATATTATCCAAGACAGATCACTGGAGGGACAAAGCAAGAAACTAAACAAAAAATAGCAAAACAATTGAAGATCTTTTGTAGTAATGTGGAGGAGGATCAATGTAAGGTGCTCAGTGAGAGTGTTGTCATGAATATGCCACACACATGTAAGTGCTTGTAGTCGTGTTAGAAAGGTATAAAGGAAATCGTCCTTTGTCAAAATTATGCTCTATTTCAACAAGGAGGATTACAGAAGACCTCTGTCCCCAGGAAGCTGGAGGCTGAACGTCATTCTCTCAGAGGGTCTCGACCGAGCGAATATAATATACACCTTAGCCCAGCCCATAAGTTATAGATAAGGGAACTGTGAGAGTCAGCAGTTTTAACGGCTGGTGTTACGCTCGAGGCAGGACGAGGCCTAACAGTGGAGACCAGCCTGAATGTTATACAACATTCTTCATGAAGGTTATACACTCTACGCTATTCACGAAGAGTTAACTGCTACATTTTTCGCTTATCGCCAGACTTGATGGTTTTCTAAACAGAATTTGTCATATGACATAAAAAGATGAGCTAATTTTTCAAAACGCGTTCAACCCATAAGTGTTCTAACTAACCATAACAAGTCACAGATAGCTCCTTATGCTCTCGACACCAACCCCTCTTTTAAAACCATACCACAGGCTTTCTTTGGATCAGTCTCTCAGAGAGTCTCGGTCAGGTCTCCACCTGGGGCTGACTTCCCGGGGACGGAAGTCCTCTGTAATTCACCTTGTTGAAATAGAATTCATTTTTGTAAAGGAAGATTTCCTTTATACCCTTCGACCACGACTACAAGCAATTACACACACACACACACACACACACACACACACACACACACACACACACACACACACACACACTATAACGATAATTAAGGTCAGTGCTGACTCCCAGCACCACCACCAGGACATGACCGTGCAGCTGGGGCGACTGGAGCCGGGGGAGCATTCGCGACACGACACCAGGTCCAGCTGGGGCGCCTCCGACGCCGACCTGTACAGTGCCACGGTAGGTCACTGTATGAACCTCACCAGTTACTGTAACGACCCGGGACGACCCGCTCCAACACTTCTTAGGTATCATATCACATTATCGGAACCCCAGGGTCGTCTTCAGCCCCCCAGCTGTCACATTACCAGACTGTTGGTTCCTTGGTACGTCCCCTCCCCCTCCCCCCTCCTGCCTTCCTGTACTGCAATCAGCTGCAGCACAAACATAGTGTCCCTGTGGAAAGTCTTTTTACTATCTAACCCTCCGGTCCCCTCAAATCTACCTGTTATTCTTCAGTTAAATACGGTCGTCGTCAATTTCTCTTAACTTGTCTAGTCATTCTGTTGGTCGCCTTCCGGTAACTCACAGCTCAAGGTTTCCCTTGTACAGCGCATCTGGCGGCCTCCTGAGAGCCATAGTTCATGGTGGACACCTACACTGTCTCCTTGCCATGTTATGTGTGTGCCAATACCTTAGAAATACTCTACACCAAAATCAACATTGTCAGCCTGAATTACTTTGGCTTGTGAGGTCTGTTGGTAACGCTGGCAGGAAGTGACTAGCAGTAACTGTAAACAATACTGACTCACATGCATGTATACCTTAATCATATAACTGTCTTTACCATGGGTCATGTGTAGTACCCCATGCTCCTCAACATAGGTCATATGCAGTACCCCTTCCACTTCAATATGGGTCATGTGCAGTACCCCCATCGACTCCAACATAGGTTCATATGCAGTACCCCATCCACCTCAACCTAGGTCATGTGCAGCACTCCATCCACCTCAACATTGGTCTTGTCCAGTACCTCATCCACCTCAACATAGGTAATGTGCAGTACCACAACCATCTCAAGATAGGTCATGTGCAGTACCCTATCCACCTCAACATAGGTCTTCTGCATTACCACATCCATCTCAACTTAGGTCTTGTGCAGAACCATCTCCACCTTAAAATAGGTTATTGCAATAACTTCTCCACCTCATCATAGGTCATATGAGGTATCCGATCCACCTTAAGAAAGGTGATATGCAATACATCCATCAGCCTCAATATGGGTCATGTTCATTACTTCATCCACCTCAGCACAGGTCATGTACAGGACCCTGTCTACCTCAACATAAGTCATGTGCAGTTCCCCATCTACCTCAACACTGGTCTTGCGCAGTATCCCATCCACCTCAACATAGGTCATATGCATTAACCTAACCACTACAAAGTAGGTCATGTGCAGTACCATATGCACCTTAATGTAGGCTACGTGCAGTACCTCCATCCACATCAACATAGGTTATGTGCAGTGCCCCATTCTTTTGCCCTTCATTTTCGTGCCCTCCAGTCTCCTGCCAAACATTTATATGCCCTCCAAAAAAATGCCTCCATTCCCTGCCTATCATTCCCCTGCCCTAATTACCCCTACCCTGCATTCCCCTGAAATCCATTCCCATGCATTCCATTTCCCTGCCTTCCATTCCCCTGCCCTCCATTTCCCTGCCCTCCATTTCCCTGCCCTCCATTTCCCAACCCACCATTCCCCTGCCTCCCTTTCCCCTGCCTTCCATTCCCCTTCCCTCCATTGCCCTGCCTTCCTTTCCCTTGCCCTCCATTCCCCTGCCCTCCATTCCCATGCCCTCCATTCCCCTGCCTTCCATTCCCCTGCCCTCCATTCCCCTGCACTCCATTCCCTGCACCCCGTTCCCCTGCCCTCCATTTCCCTGAACGCCATTCCCTGCCCCCCGGGGAAATAGCAT
>JAYMFT010280020.1:0-10504 GCA_038088735.1 Panulirus argus | reverse complement strand
ATATGAACACCATATATGTTGTTACTGATTATATGCTCTGTCGATATTTTTCATTGCCATGGACGCAGAGTAGGCTTTATTACGACTGGGAGAAGCAACTCCATTAAGGTTCTCTTAGAATGACGTTTTGATATACTCTAATTCCAACTCCCTAATTATTTGCTTTAGTTATGCTCTCCTAAACACTGACTGTTTTTTCTTTATTAAAATCTTAGTTGGTTTCGTGATATTTAAGTCCCCATCAACATTACTTATAATGTCAACGCTTGCCATTTTTTTTTCTATTGAATTTTAAATAGGAAGTTGTTCTGATATATCTACATGCTCATTACCAATCTATAGATGCTTTCCAGTATCTTAACTGTGTCAGAGACACGTACAATATCGGTTTTGAGAAAGATTTGTCTTTAGATGTTTTTCCTATGTAGAAAACTTTAGAGTAAACATAGAATTTGCTGAGTTTCCAGGAATGCTGTGAGACATAACATGACCATAAACTCTATTTTGAAGAAGATCTATAAGTTGCCTTCGTCCTTCATGTCTTTTGTTAACATTTCCTTCATGTTTCCAGCGTCTTATCCATCGGCACACGGTACTGACGCTGGTGTCCAATTCTTGTGCTATCTTATGGGTAGGGACACCGCACAACCACATCCATATAAAGTTAAATCGTTCTTCCAGAGTTGTGGACGTTCGTCTGCATCTCCGCTCCATATTCCTGTACAAAAGTTAGTTTTAGATTTTAACTGAAAGAGAAGCTGAGGGTACAGTTATAATCTCAGCTGCTAGGGGTAATTATGCCATATGTGTAACTACTCTGTGCACCTCTATATACTCTGAAGGAAATTTTCCATTTGTACATCAGGAATTCCGTCATACTGACATATTACACCAAAATTAATGGAAATGACCCCTACATTCATACACACACACACACACACACACACACACACACACACATGCACAAAAGAAAGAGAAATATAACAATCAATTGATATACAAAAAGGAGACATTGTTAGGACGCCATTTCGGTAAACAATGGCTACCCGATTTCACCTTCATAACTAATATCATGGACTAATGTGATCAACCTTACAGGTAGAGGAATTAGTGAAGAAAGGTCAAGTAGGGTTAGTTGGGGACAACTCAGGCAGTAAAAGTAGCTGGTTAGCACAGCTACAGGTCAATTCTCAGGGCCAAGGCTGGGAGGGACCAGTGCTGAAAGGGTCAGAGTAAGGTGGCGAACCCAAAACAGAAGGAGAACCGTCATTCTTCCGCTGCTGCACAGGCAGACGTTAACAGTGTTAATGCAAACACGCATCCCGACAGTCAAAACAGTGCAGATTCAGTCCAGAAATCAATTCCAAGAAAAATATGTTTAATATACACAAATGACCGGAGTATCATTAAGAAACGTGACGAACAAAATGTCCTATGCAGTGACTGAAAAACCGAACATCATTGCAGTCTCAGAAACGTGGGTAAACTCTGAGAATAAACACTTAATCGCCGAGTTGGCAATACTCGGATACAAACAATTTACGAAAGATCGCTTATGCAGGGTAGGTGGTGGTGTTTTGATCTAAGTTTATTACAATCTAAGTGCTAATGAGATAAGCAAAGTAGACACACACTTACGATTTCCTTTATATTGACATTACCGACAAGTTCAAAAGTAAATGACGTCTCGGCGTTATTTACAGACCCCCTAAGCAAGAAGACGATGATAAGATGCTATACAGTTAATCAAAATGATAGTAAACAATAAAGAGGTTATAATAGTAGGAGACTTCAACAGTTCAAACATAAACTGGAACATGTTAATTAGTGACCGAGAAGGAACGAGACTTACGGAACAAATTGAAGATACTTTTCTAGAACAGTTTGTTGAAAAACCAACCAGAGGTAAAAACATCCTTGATCTTGTCATCATCAGCGACAAAAACTTAATCAACTCTTGTGAAGTTGGCGAGTTTGTCAAACAGGGATCACAGTTTGATTAGGTTAGAGACAAATTTAGGTTATGAAATAAATGAAAACAGACTTTTGATCATAGATTACAGGCGAGCAGATTTGGAAAATACTCGGCACGAATTTCGCAGTATCAATTGGACAAAACTTCTTGACGTTCACACCGTAGAGGAAATGTGGAATGATTCTAAAAACACACCACTCGAGACTGAAAATAAACATATTTCCCAAATCACAAAGAGAACTTGCAACATTTTAGAACTATCATGTATGAATTGGAAAATAAAAGGAATAATTTGCCGATGAAAATCGCCAGGAATTAATCAGAATCCAAAGAGAGTGTAAGAAGGTCATAAGACAGTAAACGTGAGGAAGAAAAAAGAATTTCCTTGAAAGTTAAAGTTAATCCTAAGGAATTCTTCAAATATGGAAATCAAGGGAAATCAGTAAAAGAAGGAACTGGACCATTATGAAACGAACGTGGCACACTAGGTACTGACGACAAGGAAATGGCTACCATATTAAATCATTATTTTAACTCCGTATTCAGAACTGAAGAAACATCTCAAATACCGCAACCAATGAAAATGCTTCAAGGATCTGATGAAGAGTTGAGGGTTAGAGAAAGAAATAGGTCTGAAATACTGAAATACCTGGACCAACTAAATCACAACAAATCCAGCGGCCTAGATAATTTAGCTCCTTGATTATTTAATGGGGTCAGGAGACAGCTGATATACCCCATATCAAAAATATTCAGCAAAACTATCGGATGGTCAGGTGCCAACTGACTGGAAACTAGCAAATGTTACTCCTATATATAAAAAGGAAACAAAAAGTGTACCTTGAACTACCGCCCAATTAGCCTTACGTCAGTGTTAGGTAAAATGATGGAAAAATAATGCGAGATAAAATCGTCACTCTTTTAGAGGATCACAAAATTATGTCGGACAACCAACTTGGTTTTCGCAATAGAAGATACTGCCTGAAAAATTTACTAGAATTTTCAATGTTATTTATCAGAACTGAGACGAAAATGTACCGTCTGATGTAGTATAATTAGATTTCCAAAAGGCTTTCGATGAAGCACCTCACAAGAGACTTACATAAATTCAAAACTCACGGAATCGGTGAAGAACAGTACATGGATCAGACACTGGCTTACCGGAAGAAAGCTGCGTTTAGTATTTAACGGCGAAGCCTAAGTTTGGCTCGAAATAACGAGTGGTGTGCCACAGGGGTCGGTCCTAGGCCCCATTCTTTTCATAATATTCATTAATGACCTAAAACTCGGTCTCTTATCTAAGAATTCCAAATTTACTGACGATACTAAACTAGGATGTAAAGCAGTAAACAGTCGGGACTGCGAAATGATTCAAAGAGAAATTAACTTACTAGCAAAGTAGTCAGACCGATCGCAAAATCTAATGTAGACTAGTGTAAAGTTACGCACTCTGGAGACAAGAATATACGTTACGACTGAAAACTATTTGGTAACTCTCTAACTAAAGTAAATGAAGAAAAAGACTTTGGTGTTGTCATTAGCAACAATCTGAAGTACACTACACAGTGTCTACCAGCAAGAAAAAAGGCACCCAAATGTTAGGTTTCATAGCCCGGAACATAGATTACAAGATATCAGAAACAATTTTAACAATTTCTAATTCTCTAGTAAGACCACAATTTGAATATGCAGTCCAGTTTTGGTCCCCAGACAATATAAAAAACGAGGAAAAATTCGAGCAAGTACAAAGACGCGCAACAAAATTGATCCCATCCCTTAGAAATCTAGCATACGAAGAGGCGAAAATGTTTGGATCTCTTCTCCCTTAAAACGTAGAATTCGGACTTCTTAATCCAAGTTTTCAAAACTCTGAACAGGTTCGATAACGTAAATCACGAACATCTTTTCGAAATACAAGGAAAACCGGTTACCAGGGCAAATGGAATAAAATTCAAAGCTAGAAGATGTAGTAGGGAAGTGGAAAAAAGCTTCTTTTCCTATAGGTGTGTTGAGCACTGGAGTAACTTACCGTCAGATGTAGCGAATCCTAAGACTATAATTATCTTCAAAAGTCGTTTAGACAAATACTTTACACATGCGGGTGTACTGAGAGAAAAACACCAGAAATAGACTGTATAAACGACAAAGATAACCAGACAGGTAGATGGCTAATGTGCAGCAGCGGGGAGTCAGTGATAGCTTAAAAAATTACTGACTGGAATTACATTTTATTGTTGAGTTAAACTTTCTTTTCATTTTAACAGACAATCCAATCGTTGGCCAATCAGACCTCGAGTTGTCTGTCTTTCTTATGTAAACTAAGGTACACATATCTAACCATCCATCAGTCTGTCTACCTATCTATCAATCAATCTATCTATCTATCTATATATCTATCTATCTATCTATCTATCAATCTATCTATCTATCTATCTATCTATCTCTATCTCTGATGCCTGTTCTCCCCTGAAACTCCCTCAAGGGGATGGCCTTGACAATAGTCTCCATAACTAGCTTCTTCAACATTTTCTGTTATCTTTGTGAATATTCAAATAATTATTATGTCATGAGTTAGATAACAACCCAAGAAAAAGAACTGTTTAGAAAAAATATACAAAAAATATAATTTATCAAATTGCTTACTGAGTATAATTTGAACAATTCAAAATGTTGCCATGAGAGCTAGCTTTCTGATGCTCATTAGTGCTCCTGCACTTAATAGCATAACAAATATAGAATGGTTAATATAAGGAGCAGTGAAACTAGACCAGGTCATGGCTTCCACCTTCCAGGAAGCATATAAGAGGACTCCATCTGAGACAGGAATCTAAAGGCAGACAAAATACATGAGAATGATATGTAGAATTTCTTTAGGTTTGGTTGGAACTGTTCATTAAAATGACAAAAAACTAGTGAAAAGTAGAGTTAGGAAAAGTGAGAAAGTAGTTTTGTAGCAACAAAATAGTGTACAAATAGAACCAATTAAATGAAGAAGTAAATGTAGGGGCAGTTGAAAAATTAAGTTGCATGACAAAAATGATCAAGAGAGAATTTTCAATTGTAAAACTCCTTCTCCATACACACAAATAGGTAATGGCACACACACCACCTTACATGCAAGTATATATGTTCAGTACTATTTTGGGGCTCTAGTTTTTCTTGTAGATCTAGAGGGATGCTTAATTTGTGCTCATGGATGCTTAATTCATAATAACTCTGTGATATATATTAGGAAATACATCAGGTCAGCAATATCAGCACCTAAGTCTCTAGTTAATGCCATTGATATATGAAGTTTAGACATACAAGAACCAAGTGTGTGGGTCACTGCTTCAAAAAAATCAGTTATAAATTCTTTTTTGTATTAATATTTATTGTTTAATCAAAATTGTTGTCATTGATTACAAAAGCAGTTACCATTATCACTGTTCCATAAGGTATAGAGGGATCAGGGTATTAGAAACTTTTAATTTTTAGATAGGTATAATATTTGTCATATCCTTGATAGATTATTGCATCAGGCTTTACAACTTAAATTATATGTCTTGGTATCACAGTTATTTAATAGCAATACCCCTGATCCCTATGTAATGATACCTGTAGCTTGATTTTCAGTGTTGTGAAATTTTCAGATGTGTCTTGTTGATTTCGCTCGTTGCTTAGAATTTGTGGTATGTTTGTTCTTTAGCTCCATTCAGTATTTAAAAAATGCAGCTTTAATTAGGCAAAATGGCCAGAGATGCTTGAATATATAGGTATAAACTGCATTAAAGATGATATATTGATATAGTTCTGTTTGCAGAAGAGGATATTTTACCAGCTGCCTCATCATCCAGTAATAGAAGGACATCATTTTAACCTGAAAATGTTTCAGTCATCTTCTGTGACCCAAGTTATATGAATTTTACAGTAAAATGAAATTATATCAGGGAGATAAAGATAAAATTTTTCATGCATAATCATAAAACAGAAGTTATTATACATTAATTTCATGTTGAATATTCATTTCATTTCATAACTTCATGTTTCTTCTTATTGTTTCTGATTAACAGATGGATTATGCTTTATTTAATGTAAAATCAAAATAATTTTTGTGGTAAACCATAAGAAAATTTTGTTAAATAAATTTAAACGTACATTTCTTTTTATTCCAGAATTAGACTTTTATGCAGCCATTATGCATGCTAAATTGAGGGTAGTAGCTTTTGAAAGAATCACAGCAGCAGCAGCTGGTGAAATATTCTTTTTTGTAGTAGATGAAAGACAAGAAATTTGAGGGGAAATATTTAATACTGTACATTTCTTTTATATATCCTTTGCAATACTAAAGCTTATATAAGTAAAATTTTTGATCATGTAACAGTTGTCAAACTAATTAGCCTAATGTGTAATAGTTTATTTTCCAATAAATAATTTCTTTGTCATGAAAATTTTGTACATCAGCTAGTATATATCAGTTAGTATATGACTTTACAGAACACAGTTATAGGGCTTTGCTATTTGTGTATTTCTCATTGTGGGTTGGTCATCTTTGGTGTGGCTAGTGTTGTTGGTGGTGCTGTTGGTGATGGTGTTTCCTTTACCATTCATGTTGCCACATAGAGTGCTCTTAATTTTCTTGTATGTAACTACTGAAAAGGTGAGAATTTCTTATAGTTTTTAAAGTTTTATTGCATTGTTTTTCAGTAATTGAATTTACTTTTTTGTTATGGAATGGAGTATTTTGCATCTAATTACGGAAGTACTTGCAAAAATCTTTAGATAAATTACAAAGAAGTTTGTTTATGCACTGTAGTTAAGTAGGGATGTAATTTAATTTTACTCTTAAAAGTGTATCATATAAGAATAGTGTTATGTATATTGCATAAGAATTCATGATTCTGTGAAATAGCTCAGATAGTTCTATAATGTAGATATAAAATGTGTATCATGACAAGATAGAGCTTTATCCTTAATATTAGTTTTGAAACTAATGACTTCATACCATCAGAACTTCAATAACAAGTTACATAGTGAATTCTTAACAGAATCAGAATTGTTTCTGTTAAGTAGGCCCTTCTCCAGTTTTACTGAAAATTACATATATAATTTCTGATTTGGAATAGTAATATACTGAGATATAGAATATATGGAATAAGGCTCTTATTCTTTTATATCATGGAACACACCAATGTGATGTCTTCACTTTACTATTAAAGTTTGGTTGTTTTTTCATTGCTAATATGGGCCTTCAACAACACTTCACTCTATCTTTTCTATTGTATTTAGAGTTTGAATATTCAAACCAGTGAAGTCATTTGTTTATTAGTGCTTTCTTTATGTTAAAACAAATAATACTTATGATTCTCAGTTAACTTATTTGGAGTTATGACAGTATCATTAACAAGAAGATTTTCCAGAGTTGCTTTTAATGATCATGATTCATACATCATCTCATCTGTCATATGTTTTTTCTCCATTTTCTTCGTCAAACAATCTGACGTGGAATCTAGTCACTAATCATTGAAATTTCCCCTTGTTCTTACTGTCTACTGTAACCTGATCTGCAGTGTTAATCCTTGGAGAGTATTTTCCTTATAAATTGGTTTTCGTTAATATCATAGAACTACAATTAAAGTTTTACCCTCAGCTTCATTTGCACATCCTATTACTTTCCAGACATTCACAGCTGTATGATGAGAGTTAATGCATGATAGATACAGCTACAGTCTGTGGCCACTGCGGGTCCCAAGTGCTACCTAACATACCTGTTACTCACAGCAGATTGTTTGAATTTTTATTTTATTATTTAAGTTTTAATATGAATAATACACTCTCAATACTGACAACTTCAGTACACAATTCTACACAATAGAAAATAATGTTAGATTACACCTGATAACTTTTTATGCTTTCAGAAGTCTGTTATTTCAATAAAATGTTTTGTTTATATATTCTCTGACATGTTTAAAGTACTAGACAACCACAGTGCAGCCAGAGACTTGCTGTTTGTGCTGTAGAGTAGCAAGGCAGTTGCATTATTAGTGGATTTGGCCTTCAGAATGATTCTCATAATGTTATGTTCGAAAGTTTTCAGTCATAAAGATTGATCACTCAGGCTTGAATTCTTAACATACCATATAAAAAGCTGTAGAGGATGACAGCCTTTAAACTAGCGATATTGACTGCTATTTGTTTATCTTAGAAACTTAACCCATAATCTAAAATACAGCTTAAACAGGCCATTAAGAATTAAAGCTTTTCACTACCTCCTCCCATTTCCCTCTACCCAAAAGCACTTGTTTTTCATATCTCTATTATGTATTTATAATTCTTTACTGTAAGAATAACTAGATTGGTTTAATCTATCTTCAGAAGCACTGTTTTAAGTTTTACATCAAGATTTACTTGCAGGATTTATATTATGTAATGATATGATCTAATATATGATGGCATTTAATGTCATATTCACTTAAAATTTCCCTCTCATTAATTAATGTGTTATCTAAAGAAGTCTTTATGTTATAATCAGATTTAAGATTCATCATAAATAAAGAGAACAGCATAAAATAATTCATTCACATATGATGTAACAATTTTAATTTTCTTTCTTCATCTCATTAATAACTCCATCATGTCCAAGTTAAAGATACTTTCCCTATATTTTGTTTTCATCCCACCCAAAAAAAAATATATATATATATATTGTACCACAGTTTATGTCATTAACTCTGCAGGTCCTTCATTACAGTTAGCAGGTAGACCTTTCAGGACAAAAAAATTTCATAATCATTATATCATTTGAACACTAGATGTAAGTTAATAAGTGCAAATGTGCATATCAGATAATTCAGTGTTTTAAAATTCTCAGCATTAGCCATTTTCAGTCATTTTAGGTAACATTAATTAAGCTAATCTGATGTTTTATAAAATAATAGGTAACACCTGATAGTTATGAAAAGGTCTACCAGTGCTAGACTCTTAAACTACCCTCCCTTGTTTTGCCCGTCTCCAAAAACCTAATATTTAGGGCATAAGTTGCACATTCGTGATGGCGTATGTTCCTAATACCACTCTGTCTTCTTCTCCTCTCCCGTCTTGTGGTAAAACCCATGGCACATATGATGTCCTCTCTCCTAGAAAGTGGTAAGCCCGTTCCGGCACTGCAATGCTTTTGGGTGTCTTTTTATTTGATTTGATTTTTAGTCATCTCTTTGGAATGGATATTGCAGAAACTGGTACTAAGTTGCATTCCTGTGCTGCTTGTTTTGCTTATATTTATTTTACTGTTTAGACTTTTTCATTACTGTATTGATTATCTTCCAGTAAGATGTACTGTAATCCAGAAATTCCCAGGTACACATGAATATTTACATATGCTCATATACACTTCAGTGCATGTTACACTCACAGATTCCATGTTCATACAGAAAGAGCAATGTAAATTTGGTTAGTTTATCTTTTTTTTTATTCATATGTCTGTATGCCTATTTGAGAAATTATTCCTGTTTCAAGAAAACATTGTGATTTCTTTCATATGTGGGCATTAAACTTTCTTTACTGAAGCTAGTTATACTGTAACTATTTTGGAGGTAATGCAGTTGCATGTTAAGGTTACTTTTCACCCATTGGAAAGCTCCTGCCACAGCGGTCACATGTAGCACGTTACATTATATTTTTGGGAGTTGGGTTAAGCCTTTGTTGGTGATCAAAACTGTTAAATGTGCAGCTGGTCATATTGCATGCAGAACAACTGGTGTAAACCAGAGTTTGTCAATTCTTTTTAATGTCACTTCCCTTCTCAGCAAAAGTTGATCCAAGAACACAGTATAGTATTACCACATTTATGAAAACTAAGTACACACTGTGTTACCCAACTGTTGTAAAAGTCTGTAGGTTAATGATAAAATAGAAAATCAGCTTTATAGTAAGATAACTACCAAAAGTCTATTATGGGAATCTGTTTGTGTAGCTGGGTTCCCAACCCTAAACTCAGTTCTTGAGAAGTGGTTCCCTTAAAGGGTATATGTATGCAACTGATCAACCCCATATAAATGGGAATAGATTTAAAGATAATAGCAGAGGAGAAAGAATTAATATTGAATGTACTTTAGTTTCCCAATAACACAGGTCAATTCTGGAGTGGAATTATTTTTCATTACAGTGGTAAAGTATTGTGAATTCATTTGCTTTTTATATGCATTACTTCATTTCAGAGAGAAATGCCTCATATTAAAAAAATACCAACTTTAGTGACCAATACATTTTGCATTAAGTGTTTTATGTATATGAATATGGCTGTGTTGACATTGAGGTGCAATACTTACAATGACAAAAAATTAATATATGTAAACATTTAGAAACACACCAACCATTTTTTTTCCTGTTGTACTTATTCTTTCTACCTGATGTGATGTGCATAATAAACAAGTAAAGTCCTCTTTTCTTGTTGAATCTGTGAAAGATCTGTATGCTTCAGTTCTGAATATATATATATATATATATATATATATATATATTTTTTTTTTTTTTTTTTTTCATACATATTCG
>JAYMFT010280009.1:0-10504 GCA_038088735.1 Panulirus argus | reverse complement strand
ATGTAGGTGTAGTGGTGGAACAGGAGGAGTGATCATGCAGGTATAGTGCTAGATCAGGTGGAGTGATGATGTAGGTGTAGTGCTGTAACAGGTGGAGTGATGATGCAGGTATAGTGCTGGAACAGGATGAGTGATGATGCAGGTATAGTGCTAGAACAGGTGGAGTGATGATGCAGGTGTAGTGGTGGAACAGGTGGAGTGATGATGCAGGTGTAGTGGTGGAACAGGTGGAGCGATGATGCAGGGATAGTGCTGAAACAGGTGGAGTGATGATGCAGGTGGAGTGATGATGTAGGGGTAGTGCTGGAACATGTGGAGTGATGATGCAGGTATAGTGCTGTAACATGTGGAGTGATGATGCAGGTATAGTGCTGGAACAGGTGGAATGATGAAGCAGGTGTAGTGCTGGATCAAGTGGAGTGATGATGCAGGTGTAGTGGTGATCAGGTGGTGTGATGATGCAGGTGTAGTGCTGGAACAGGTGGGGTTATGATGCAGATATAGTGCTAGAACAGGTGGATTGATGATGTAGGTGTTGTGCTGGAACAGGTGGTGTGATGGTGCAGGTGTAGTGCTGGAATAGGTGGAGTGATGATGCAGGTATAGTGCTGGAACAGGTGGAGTGATGATGCAGGTGTAGTGCTGGAACAGGTGGAGTGATGAATCAGGTAAAGTGCTGTATCAGGTTGAGTGATGATGCAGATGTAGTGGTGGAACAGGTGGAGTGATGATGCAGGTGGAGTGATGATGTAGGTGTTGTGCTGGAGCATGTGGAGTGATGATGCAGGTATAGTGCTGGAACATGTGGAGTGATGATGCAGGTATAGTGCTGGAACAGGTGGAGTGATGATGGAGGTGTAGTTCTGGAACAGGTAGAGTGATGATGAAGGTGTAGTGGTGGAACAGGTGGAGTTATGATGCAGGTATAGTGCTGGACCAGGTGGAGTGATGATGCAGGTGTAGTGGTGGAACAGGTGGAGTGATGATACAGGTGCAGTGGTGGAACAGGTGGAGTTATGATGCAGGTTATGTGTTAGAACAGGTGGAGTAATGATGTAGGTGCAGTGGTGAAACAGGTGGAGTGATGATGCAGGTATAGTGCTGGATCAGGTGGAGTGATGATGCAGGTATAGTTGTGGAACAGGCAGAGTGATGATGCAGGTGTAGTGCTGGAACTGTTGGAGTGATGATGCAAGTGTAGTGGTGGAACAGGTGGAGTGATGTTGTAGTTGTAGTGCTGGAACAGGTGGAGTGATGATGCAGGTATAGTGCTGGAACAGGCGTAATGATGTAGGTGTAGTGCTGGAACAGGTGGAGTGATGATGTAGGTGTAGTGCTGGAATAGGTGGAGTGATGATGTAGGCGTAGTATTGAAACAGGTGGAGTGATGATGCAGGTGTAGTGGTGGAACAGGTGGAGTGATGAAGCAGGTATAGTGCTGGAAGAGGTGGAGTGATGAAGCAGGTATAGTGCTGGAACAGGTGGATTGATGAAGCAGGTATAGTGCTGGAACAGGTGGAGTGATGAAGCAGGTATAGTGCTGGAACAGGTGTAGTGATGATGCATTTATAGTGCTGGAACAGGTGGAGCAATGAAGCAGGTGCAGTGGTGGAACAGGTGGAGTGATGATGTAGGTGTAGTGCTGGAACAGGTGGAGTGATGATGTAGGTATAGTGCTAGAACTGGTGGATTGATGATATAGGTGGAGTGCTGGAACAGGTGGAGTGATGATGTAGGTATAGAGCTGAGGCAGGTGGAGTGATGATGCAGGTATAGTGCTGGAACAGGTGGAATGATGAAGCAGGTATAGTGCTGGAACAGGTGGAATGATGATGTAGGTGTAGTTCTGGAACAGATGGAGTGATGATGCAGGTGTAGTGCTGGAACAGGTGGAGTGATGAAGCAGGTATAGTGCTGGAACAGGCGGAGTGATGATGTAGGTGTAGTGGTGGAACAGGAGGAGTGATCATGCAGGTATAGTGCTAGATCAGGTGGAGTGATGATGTAGGTGAAGTGCTGGAACAGGTGGAGTGATGATGTAGGTATAGTGCTGGAACAGGATGAGTGATGATGCAGGTATAGTGCTGGAATAGGTGGAGAGATGATGCATGTATAGTGCTGGAACCGGTGGAATGATGATGCAGGTGTAGTGGTGGAACAGGTGGAGTGATGATGCAGGTGTAGTGGTGGAACAGGTGGTGCGATGATGCAGGGGTAGTGCTGAAACAGGTGGAGTGATGATGCAGGTGTAGTTCTGGAACAGGTGGAGTGATGATGTAGGTGTATTGTTGGAACAGGTGGAGCGATGATGTAGGTGTAGTGCTGGAACAGGTGGAGTGATGGTGCAGGTGTAGTTCTGGAACAGGTTGAGTGATGATGCAGGTATAGTGCTAGAGCAGGTGGAGTGGTGATGTATGTGTAGTGCTGGAACAGGTAGATTGATGATGCAGGTATAGTGGTGGAACAGGTGGAGTGATGATGTAGGTGTAGTTCTGGAACAGGTGGAGTGATGATGCAGGTATAGTGCTGGACCAGGTGGAGTGATGATGCAGGTGTAGTTCTGGAACAGGTGGAGTGATGATGCAGGTATAGTGCTGGAACAGGTGGAGTGATGATGTAGGTGTAGTGCTGGAACAGGTGGAGTGATGATGCAGATATAGTGTTGGAACAGGTGGAGTGATGATGTAGGTGTAGTGCTGGGATAGGTGGGCGATGATGCAGGTATAGTGCTGGAACAGGTGGAGTGATGATGCAGGTATAGTGGTGGAGCAGGTGTAGTAATGATGCAGGTATAGTGCTGGAACAGGTGGAGTGATGATGTAGGCGTAGTGTTGGAACAGTTGGAGTGATGATGCAGATATAGTGCTGGAACAGGTGGAGTGATGATGTATGTATAGTGCTGGAACATTTGGAGTGATGATGCAGGTATAGTGCTGGAATAGGTGGAGTGATGATGCAGGTGTAGTTCTGGAACAGGTGGATTGATGATGCAGGTATAGTGCTGGAACAGGTGGAGTGATGAAGCAGGTGTAGTATTGGAACAGGTGGAGTGATGATGCAGATGTAGGGCTGGAACAGCTGGAGCGATGAAGCAGGTGCAGTGGTGGAACAGGTGGAGTGTTGAAGCAGGTGTAGTGGTGGAACAGGTGGAGTGATGAAGCAGATGTAGTGGTGGAACAGGTGGCGTGATGATCCAGGTGTAGTGCTGGAACTGGTGGAGTTATAAAGCAGGTGTAGTGGTGGAACAGGTGGAGTGATGATGCAGGTGTACTGCTGAATCAGGTGGAGCGATGATGTAGGTGTAGGGCTGGAACAGGTGGAGCGAAGAAGCAGGTTCAGTGGTGGAACAGGTGGAGTGATGATGCAGGTGTAGTGCTGGAACAGGTGGAGTGATAAAGCAGGTGTAGTGCTGGAACAGGTGGAGTGATGATGCAGGTATAGTGCTGGAACACGTGGAGTGATGAAGCAGGTGTAGTGCTGGAACAGATGGAGTGATGATGCAGGTATAGTGCTGGAACACGTGGAGTGGTGAAGCAGGTGTAGTGCTGGACCAGGTGGAGAGATGATGCAGGTATAGTGCTGGAACACGTTGAGTGATGAAGCAGGTGTAGTGCTGGAACAGGTGGAGTGACAAAGCAGGTGTAGTGGTGGAACAGGTGGAGTGATGAAACAGGTGTAGTGGTGGAACAGGTGGAGTGGTGAGGCAGGTGGAGTGCTGGAACAGGTGGAGTGGTGAAGCGGGTGTAGTGCTGGAACAGGTGAAGTTATGATGCAGTTGTAGGGCTGGAACAGGTGGAGTGATGATGAAGGTGCAGTGGTGAAACAGAAGGAGTGATGAAGCAGGTGTAGTGGTGGAACAGGTGCGGGAATCCGTAAAAGGTCTTAATGGATACTTTATGTTGTATAATCTTGTGTGGTATCAAACCTCGTGATATTAGTATAAAGTTCATTCTCTTGCAACTCTTCTACTGCCGTATTAAATATATTACAGCACTTCCGCTATATTAAGTATTTTATAACTCTTCTACTGCTGTATTAAGTATCTTACAAGTCTTCTGTTGTATTAAATATTTTACAACTCTTCTACTGCTATATTAAGTATCTTAAAACTCTTCTACTGCTGTATTAAGTATGTTACAACTCTTCTACTGCTGTATTAAATATCTTACAAATTTTCTACTGCTGTATTAAGTATCTGAAAACTCTTCTACTGCTGTATTAAGTGTGTTACAACTCTTCTACTGCTGTATTAAATATCTTACAAATTTTCTACTGCTGTATTTAGTATTTTACAACTCTTCTACTGCTGTATTAAGTATCTTACAACCCTTCTACTGTATTAAGGTTTTCTCTAGTATGTAAATAGTTTTACCCGCCACAGTCATCAATTTGTTTTTTTTCTATTTTTCACTTTCACATATGTCGAGCTAGGCTGAGTCTGCTGTACCAGATAGGTAAGTTTAGGAAGTGTCTTGTAGGAGACTACTATATAAGTGGCGTCTTTTGCATAGACGATGTCCAACTGTGGAAATTACATACAACGCTGGTGACACGATGTTACATCGGTAAACCCCAATCAATAATGGAAATTTTGATGACTTTTCTGAGTTTATGAGTATTGTCGTGTTACTCTGGTTAAGGAGATCATACAGCAATTTCTCAGTAATTTATTGTATAAGAAGCTGTTATGGTATGTACTTAGACCGCCCGACCTACTCTAACCAAGGATTTGCATGCTTCCATGCATGGCTGTGCACTTTAATCCCAGGCATTTGGTGATTGCTATTTTCTTTTGCAGATAACGAGGTTGGAGAAATGTTGTTTCTGCTCTATCAGAAACCATGTACATTGTGGGTGTAGAGGTTTTGGTCGTGAGGGTGACATCCTCATTACTTTACAGATGCTAAGATTGAGTTTCATCAACCACGTTTCAGATTAACTTTGGAGTGTGCTTAGGTCCCCTTGTAAGCTGACGCAATCCTCCTCGCTTTTCACTTCCCTATTAGGTAGGATTTCATACTTTCAGACAAGTACACAGTATTGATCAAGAAGAAGAAGAGTAATGGCATCAGAACTGAATCCTCTAGCACTCCGCTGATCACCTCAACCCGTCTGGAAAAGGTGCCTCTAATATGCGTCCTTTGTTCCCTCCCACAGAGATAATCTTCTAACCATCGTATGAGTTTCCCCATTATTCATACTTGGTGATGCAGCTTCTTAATCAGCCTTCTCTATGGAACAGTGTCAAACGTCTTCTGCCAATCCAGATACAGACAGTCCATCCAGCCTTCCCTCTTATCCAGGACTGAGGTCACTCTCTCGTAAGACTCCAAGAGGTTAGTTGACTTCCTTTTCCTAAAACCATGCTGTCTCTCACCTAGAAATTTTCTCATCTGCAGAATGTCATCCATTTGCTTACAAATAATCTTTTCCAGATCCTTACAAACCTCCCTAATTAGTGAAACCGGTCTGTAGTTCAACGTCTGTTCCCTGTCTCCTTTCTTATATAAAGCTATGACTTTTCCAGTCCCTTGGCACTATGCCTCTCTCACGTGGCATCTGAACAGTAATCCAAGTGGTTCATCTGGCTTGTCTGGACACATCTTTATCAAATATGATGAAATTTCATCAGGCCTATGAGTCTTGTCTGGGTCAATTTATCTAATTCTCATTTCTTTCTATTCTTCTTAGGCTATCGTCTTTTCTTTATCCTTACCTGATCTTCATATTTTCCCAGTCTTGTAACGCGCCATTACCCGGATGAAGAACAGCAACAGGAGCAGAAGGCCCAAACAGTATTCTTTTAACATAAATATGGAGTATAGTGTCCTCCACTGTGAAAACACTCTTTGAATTGTTATTCACTTCCTCACATATCCTAACATCATCCTCTACACTATTTCCCTCTGAATCCTTAAGCCTGATTACCTGCTCCCTAACTGACAACTGACTACTAATGAAGTCATGGAAAAGTTTTGAGCTTTCTCCTGCCTTGTCAATAATATTCTTTTCAAAGTTTCTTTGTTCCTCTTTTATTACCCTGCTATACTCGTTCCGTGCTCTCTTATACCTTGCCAATGTTAGCCGGCCCATCTCGAAGCTCGTTTGCTTTATGACATCTTTTATTTAACTATTCCTTCGTCTTTCTTACCGTTCCCTCTTTATTTGAGTCTTGAGGTACTAATGCTTCTATTCCTTCAGTGTAAATTTTACAGAACCTCTCAACGCAACGGCCTGGTTCATGGCTAATGAATTCCATTTCCCAGTCTATATTACCGTAGAAATTGTTGAGGTTTGTGTAGTTTGCGCCTATGTCTCCCCTTTATTTTTTGTCTCACCTCTACCCTTTTAACGTCCTCCTTTACCACTTATTCCAGTTTAAAGATTACGTAATGACTTCTTCCAATTGATTAATCGTATATAAAGTTTTCAAAATCCATGCTAGTATGAATGAAGGTAATATCTAGTAGTGACGTTGTATCATTACCTCTCATCGCAGTATGCACACGAACATGCTTGTATGGAAAATTTTCTTGAGACTTGTGTCTCCATGATTTCCTATCGCTACGTGTGTGTGTGTGTGTGTGTGTGTGTGTGTGTGTGTGTTGTTATTGTGTGTCTAAGTGGTATATTCACAACAATGAAACTGTTAAAGGAACTCTAAACAAAACACAGATGAACATAAATCCGCATAAAGGTAAACATGATTCCACCATTCAATATGGCACGCTCGAGTGGGCTTGGAGGTTCCCAGGTTGACGTGATGGTTGTGACGGTTTGCTGATGACCTGACCCCTTGCTTCCTTCCCGCCAAATCCTTATTACGACTGTGTCTCCCTTCCCCCGTGTCCCTACTTCACCTGTGTCTCCCTCTCCCTGTGTCTCTACTTCACCTGTGTCTCCGTCTACCCGTGTCCCTACTTCACCTGTGTGTCCCTCTCCTCGTGTCCCTACTTCACCTGCTTCTTCCTCTCCCCGTGTCCCTACTTCACCTGCTTCTTCCTCTCCAGGTGTCCCTACTTCACCTGTGTTCCTCTTCCTGTGTCCCTACTTTACCTGTTTCTTCTTCTCTCTGTGTCCCTACTTCACATGTGTCTTCCTCCTCCAGTGATCCTATTTCACCTATGTCTTCCTCTCCTCGTGTCCCTATTTCGATTTTTGAACTCAAGTTCTTCTCCATTTTGGAACATTCCATTGTCCTTTGTATACATTGCTGTTAATGTGATAGATCAACCAGAGGTAATAATATGGCATTAAAAGGTTCTATGTGAGCAAAGAAAGTTCAATAGATGGGGCCCCACAAGCGAAAACTCCTTACCCATGCAGTAGAAATAGGTAATTACATAATCATGCGCGTACGCACACACACACACACACACACACACACACACACGCACACATATAAAGGGACAAGCAACACGAGTGTAAAACTCTCTCTCCGGATAACAAATACTAATCATACCCATACAAACACAAAGAAAAAATCACTTATAAAATATGTTTTCATTGATATGTAATGTTTATCATACTGTATCATCCATCTTAAATTGTTTTAGTACCCGTGATTGCTTTACAAATTTTGAAATGTTTTAATACCCGGGAATTACATTACACATCTTGAAATATCTTAATACGCAGGAGACTACATTACACATCTTGAATTATTTTGATACCCACGAAATTACATTACACATCTTTGATTATTCTATTATCCAGGGAATTGCAATTCACATATGGAATTATTTTACAAATTTTGCATTATTTCAATATCCAGGAAATTACATTACACGTCTTAAATCATAATACCCAAGGAATTACATTACACATCTTTGATTATTCTAATATCCAGGGGATTGCAATTCACATATGGAATTATTTTACAAATTTTGAATTATTTCAATACCCAGGAAATTACATTACACATATTGAATCATTATATTTCATGCTCAACGTCTTCCCTTTCCTGTAAAGATTTTAATGACATCACAGACTTGTGTAGGTGAAGAGTTGATTGGTTTCATCAGCAGTTGTTTACCGGTTTGACTAAATGCAATATCGATTTACATTATCATGGAAATTAAAGAGAAACAAAGCCAAGACTAAGTTCTCTGGAATTCCAAAGTTCGTTGCTAATCTGGACGATGTATAAGAGTAACAAATGATTTCTTTTTATGTTGAAGTCTCCAGTCACCGACAAAAGTCCACATCAAGGCCGGGCCCCAATTGAAATATGGAGAGAATCAAGAAACGGAAAAAGAAAAGACAACAGAAAATGTTTACGAATTTTTGAGAAAGTGAAAGACCTGTCTTTTGAAATGTACCAGGTCATAGTTATTGGAAAAGACATGATAAAGTAAAGAGTTCCAAAGCTTCGACGAGTAGAGAAAGCAGCAGGTATCAAAACAGCCCACCCTTGAGTTGCCGATGGCCGCACAATAATCATGTGATGCAGCAGCTTGCCGAGTATTCCGTGGTCTAGCTGGTGGTGGGGGCACACAAGTAGCCGCCTCTCGGGAGCAAAAACCAAAGTAATACCTAGAGAAAAGGTAAAGTGAACCAAAATTGCGGCGCAAGGCAAGGGGATCAAGTTTGGAAGTCAGCCTGGGACAGTTTATAAGTCGGACCGCTTTCGACTCAACTCTGTCAAATAAGAAAACTGAGCTAGAACCACACCAGATGCGAGAACAGTACTCCATACAAGGATGAATCAATCCCTTGTATAAATAGAGCAACTGATCAGAAGAGAAGTTACATCTAAACAAGACACCCAGTAAAGAGTTCCAAAGCTTCGACGAGTAGGGAAAGCAGCAGGTATCAAAACGGCCCACCCTTGATTTGCCGATGGCCGCACAATAATCATGTGATGCAGCAGCTTGCCGAGTATTCCGTGGTCTAGCTGGTGATGGGGGCACACAAGCAGCCGCCTCTCGGGAGCAAAAACCAAAGTAATACCTAGAGAAAAGGGAAGTGAACCAAAATTGCGGCGCAAGGCAAGGGGATTAAGTTTGGAAGTCAGTCTGGGACAGTTTATAAGTCGGACCGCTTTCGACTCAACTCTGTCAAGTAAGAAAACTGAGCTGGAACCACCCCAGATGCGAGAACAGTACTCCATACAAGGATGAATCAGTCCCTTGTATAGATAGAGCAACTGATCAGAAGAGAAGTTGCATCTAAACAAGACACCCAATTTCTTAAAGGCAGACTTAGCTATTGCCATAATTTGGTGTTACAAGAAAGAGTGGGTGTTACAGTAATGCCAAGTATTTTCATTGAGTCAAGAGGTGGAATTACAGAACCGTCAAAGGAGGAGCTTTCGTTAGAGAGAAAGGTAGAAACTGTCTTGGAGGCATTAAACTTAACTAGATTTTGTGTAACCCCACTGAGATATCCTGTCCAAGTCTGAGTTCACTGAGGAAGCTGTGTCAAGACGAGATGCAGATCGAGTGAGAGAAGAGGGAGCAGAATTGAAGGATGTCGATGAATGAAGTGTTGAGTCGTCAGCGTATGAGTGCATTGAACTGTTTGTGGAGGAGAGGAAATCGTTGAAAAAAAAAAGGAGAAAAATTGTAGGAGACAGGACAGAGCCTTAAGGGACACCGCTGTTGATGGAGAAAAGCGGGGAGGCTGATACATCAACAACCACAGAGATATTCGACCACAGAGGAAGCTAGATATGAAGGAGCAAAATGAGGGAGGGAAGCCAAAAGAGGGGAGCTTAGAGATGAGACCCCGGTGCCAAACCCTGTTACTGGCACCATTAAGTGCGTAAGTGTAGGATCCGTTCCTGATACACTTTGTGAGTATCTTAGATTGTACACACTAATGTCTCTGTACAATCTAGGCAGATTCCACCTACATAAATACTTCTCCCTCTCCACTGCACCATGAATTCCTTTTTTGGTACATGCACCCAATACTCATTTATATTATCGATTCCTGTAAGAAAAATCTAGTGGCTGTATACTTTAACGAAAATCTCTGGTTGTTGAACAGTTAATGATGGCAATATCATAAGTGCAACTTACATTTATAGCTAATTACTTCCTTCAATATTCACTGAAATAAAACAAAAAGAAAATCAAAATGACAAGTTTACCGTCATATGACGATCCTCAAACAGAAAGACTGACAGGTTTACCGTCATCCGACGTTACCGTAATCGTAAGACCGGTAGCTTTACCGTCACTTGATGTAGCTGTGATGTCATCTGCCGTCACTCTAATAGTAAGACTGATTGGCTTACCCTCACCAGACGCCACTGTAATAGTATGACTAATAGATTTGCTATCACCTGACGCTACTGTAAACACACACACACACACACACACACATACACACAAACCCTGGATGGGGCAGGACATGTGTCGGTGGCGCTCTAGGGCCTCCTACAGGTCAACAGGTCGACCTGACCTCTGTCTCTGTCACTGTCTCTGTCTGTCTGTCTGTCTGTCTGTCTCTCTGTCTCTCTCTCTCTCTCTCTCTCTCTCTCTCTCTCTCTCTCTCT
>JAYMFT010279998.1:0-10504 GCA_038088735.1 Panulirus argus | reverse complement strand
GCAGGAGAAAGGATGAATAGACATGATGATGATAATAAAAGTAATAATAATAATGATAATAATAATGATAATAATAATAATAATAATAATAATAATAATAATAATAATACGTATTGAATTAACCACAGTGAGAACAGTGCAGTTTAGAAATTTGGGGATGGGTTGACAGCTTTAAGCAGTTTATACAAACAGTTGTTGGGTGACTACTGATTACTGGTGATGCTGAGATGGGTCTGTTTTTGCAGCGGTGTGCACCAGTTCGGATGCTCTTGGTGCGGATGTGGTGCCGCACTGCAACGCGGGAACGAGGGATCTCTTGTGGCAGGAGGTGACGTCGGCGGAAAGTGATATGGTAGCTTTCTCCCGATCTATCGGATTAGATCCAATTGATAGAAAGGGAGAGTCGGGAACCCGACGGTGCGACCCTTGGGTATAAACAGCCGGGCCTTTGACCTATAAAGGTCAGGTTAATGACCAGGTCATCATGCCCAAGGATCGTACCGTCGTGCTTAACGATCGCACAGTCGAACTCGAGAAGTTATGGAAGATAGATAAAGCATAGCGTAGGTAAGATCCTCGGTAGGGTCAACTTCTTCAGATCTGTAGCATATCCTTTGGGGGATTCTCGGCAGCACAGCCAAGCGGTCACAACGACGAAGACGAAGACGACGACGACGACGAGGAGGAGCCAGCGTGTAGGTCGAACTCGCGCCCAGGTCGTGGCTGGACACAGCCAACGCGACCAGACGACGGGCGTTGTCTCCGTGGCCGTGGCTCGAGCCCTCTCGTAGCTAATTGTAGAGGATGTTTATGTTGTGCGAGAAGAATGCCTCTTCGTTAGGCATTTCTTTCCTCTGTTTATGTGCGTTTGTGTCCGGCTTAGTCTCCATCAGACCAGGTTTGTTAATGGTTAGACCTTTTGCTATAAAGAGAAAGCTTTAGGGCATCTTGCAGTGAGTTATGGGCTCACTTTTATGTAATGTTTATGTGTAGACGATGTTCACCCTCTCATGGTCCCCTTGCATGTGTACCTGCACACCTAAAGTGTTCCTTGTCTTGTTTATAATGTGTATACGGATAATTTTTAATCTTGTTTTACATTTCCAGAAGAGTTTCGATAGCAAGGATTCGATCCCATGTTCTCAGGTTAAGTTTATGCACGTGCTTCACTCCGCTTTGCCATTCGTTGTTCATCAAAAAAGTTCATATTGCATGGGATATTTGGTTGGCAGTCGATCGTGTTTCTTCAGTTCACATTCCATCTTCCAGACTGACCATCCGATCTGAACACGAGATTGTCAACAAACGTGAACTTGCGTTGAAAAATATTAGAAAATTGGACAAATGCTTTTTAAGAGACTTTCTAATATTTGACGATATGGCTTACTTTTTACTGACGTTTCCGACGTTTTTCCATAAAAATACATTAAGAAATATAATCATTTTTAAAGATGTATATGACATGTATGTCTTGGTATTTATTTACGCCTTTGTATATCGTCTTTCGATCGAGAGACAACGTTACTAAGTCGTTGGACAAACTAACTGATCCCAAGACTTCAACCTGTTCTTGGCCGAGACTTGTGAATGACGCGAACAGCAGTGGGATTTATGAGGCTCCTGGCGAACCCTCACTCCCTCGCGACGACTACAACAGTCCATCAGCTTTTGTTCATGATGACTTCCTGCACCCCAGGTGGGGGTGAGAATCTGCACCCCAGGTGGGGGTGAGAATCTGCACCCCAGGTGGGGGTGAGAATCTGTACTCCAGGTGGGGGTGAGAATCTGCACCCCAGGTGGGGGTGAGACGGTCGGGTGTCCCGTGGTCACACCGCTCACCGGAGGTACTAGAATCCTTATTCTTTGTTGATGGAAGAACCTCTGCTCCCTCTTCTGTTGCAATGAATTTTTTGCTGGACTCTTTTTTTTTAAGAAGAGCTGTCCCATTTTCTGTATCAATAGTTGTCTTTTTTTTCTGTTTTCTGTGACTGATTTTTCTTCTCTCTATTATTCTTTAAAAGATTTTCCATTTCCTCTAGCAATAGTTGTCCTAGTTTTTTAATGAGAGTACACCAACTATGACCTGTGGATTTAGGAGCAAGTCCGGCATTTGTGTGGAGAGAAAGATAGTAATGATGTCAGGTTTATTACCATCTCAAGAACGCTAATTTAGAGCGAAAATCCATTATTTCTCGACAGGACGGACACACGGCGTTTGGTCCTTGAAGATGGATTGTCCTGGGAAGAAACTGTGGTTATTATCATTATTAATGACTTCATGTTAAAGCAGGCTAATGATTATGGTTGTAACATCTGCGTATGATTATGGCTAAGGTTCTAGCATCTGCGTATGGTTGTGGCTAAGGTTGTAACACCTGCTTGTACCTCTATCCAAGACTATGCATCCGCGTATGATTTTGGTTAGAATTGTGAATTATGCGTCTGACTCTGGTTATGGTTGTGATTTGTGCGTATGATGCCAGTTAAGGTTGTGACTAATACGTATGATTCTAGTTAAGTCTGTGATTTATTCGCACAATAAGAATGTGTCTGATCGATTTGCCTAAAATTCGTGTATCGTTAATTATAGGAGAATGAAATTATTAATTAGTGTCAGACCCTCTTCAGAGAGACGTTGAGTTTTAATTAAACATCAGAATTATGAAATTAGAATTACAGAACGATTTTTGAATGATTGAGTAAAAAATTAACTCAAAAATTCTTACATGGACAGTTTTTGAATGAGTAAACAGTAGTTAACATAAAGAGAGATGGAAACAGACAGGTGATTAGGAATGGTAATTAATGACGTTAGAAAACGGGAACGAAAATGGGGTACGAGTGTATTAGTAGTGGTAATTAATGACGTTAGAAAACGGGAACGAAAATGGGGTACGAGCGTTCGTTCGCTGCGGAATCCAGACAAAAATAGATCGTTAGATCAGCGTGTGGAATGAAGATGGCCTGTATCATACCCACTGCACGCTCTGCACTTGCCTCCACCCACCCACGTATAAGTACCCTTCACCCACACCGTCAGTGAAATGTTTTATTTACGCACATCTCGACAACTAACGTCTTTTTTAAGATAACGTAGATTGGTTCCATTCTCTGCTTGGTTAGGATTGTAACTCTATGAGAGATGTTGTAATCTGGGGCGAGAAGATGGGCCAGTGTTGGACGGTGGTGCACAATTGGGATTTGAGAGTTCAGTCAAGAACAGACGACGACCGAGAATGTTGTAGTCTCCGGTAAATGGAAGGGAACCAGGTCAGTTGAGGGGTATCCGCCGAGTGCAGAACAAAATGTTGTGAAACTGGGAAATATGACGAAATCAAAGGGAAAAAAACGTGCTCATTAGTAGCCGTAGAGGTGTTATTACTAGCATAAAAAGTAGGAGGAACAACTCTAGCGACGCAACAGCAAGTAGCAATAGTTTGGGCAGTGTCAATGTGGGGTAATGGCCCGTGACACTACCATCACCTCAGGCATGTCACCTCCGACCAGTGCCAACTGTTCACCACCCCCTCCCCCCCCCCTCACCACCCCTACTAGGGTTGTATAGGCAGCAGAAGCCGCCAGCCAATCACAGGACAGACCTCGTCTTAAATTGCTAGTTAGCCGCTCGTATCTTGGACGTCAATGGCGAAGAACCAGAAAGAGACAAAAAAATCTCATTCACTCGGTAGACGATGTTTTCCGTCTCTCTGTCCGTGTGACAGTGAACAGGTGAGACCCAAGTGTTGTTTTCTACTGCTACGACACCAGTGATCAGTTTACTGTAAGGTTATTGTTGCTCCTGCCTGGTATGTGGCCGACTGAAATCGCTGAATATTCTTCCGTCTGGAGCATAAGTGTGGTCGGTGTGGCTCCCTGTGTGGAGGACGTGTACCCGCGTGGATGTGTATTTCACGTCAAGTGTTGCTTACGTGTTTATGTCTTTCAGTACTGAAGTTTGAAGACGTTAACCCTTTGACCTCGTCGGTTCAGCCAATTAGGATGAAGGTACGACCCTTGAATACCACGGTTTGACCCTTGAACACGACGGTACGATCCTTGAACACGACAGTTCGACCCTTGAATACGACGGTACGACCCTGGAGAACCAAGGTACGACCCTCTGGTATGAGCTGACCTGGCCTTTGACCAGACGCATCCGGGTTAAGGTTAAAGGTCAGGTCGTCTTGCCCAAGGGTGTTGTGGCCGTGATTAAAGGGTAAGAGATTATGAAGGCAAGAGCAGCCATGACACTTTGCAAGTAAGTTTTACCCTCCGGATAAATGCACTCACTTCACGCTTTAAAAGTTCATGAAAAATACTTAGAAAATGTGCAGGGAACGTTCATAACCCGTAGTGACTCAGCTTAAGACTCCTGGACTTCTCTGGAATCACTCGTATAGCCTGTCTGGAACGCAGACGGCACGATATAACGTACGCATGAAGAATAACAGAAGGGCGTCATGCGTAAATTAAGTGAATGTATTGTCAACATCCGGGGTTCGAGACAGTACGGCCCACTAACGGATAGCAAAAATGGTTATCAGATGTTGTTATCTATCTGGAAAAAATGACGCGTGTTCTGTGTGAATACCTGCGGAGTACCTGATGAACACAGCTCTTGTGCATAAATGTTCTTGAGGGATACAGCTACGAATAGCCGAATCGATAGACGGAACAGTAGTACGTTATCTTGGCCCGGACTAAGCACTGGGAATGGAGACCCCCCACACCCCCTCCTCTTCTCCAACACACACACACACACACACACACACACACTGAGGACATGGTTAATGCAGACAACATACATAGATTTAAGAGTTTGTACGACAGTACAGAATCTTCAAGGGACGGGACTCCACGAGTGTAAAGCTACCTCCCTCTCTGTACACCACAGATTATTACAAACAAGTAGTTACACACAGCGATTTAGTTACAGATTATCACAAACAAGTAGTTACACACACAGCGATTTAGTTAGAGTAAAGAAATCAAAGGTTATATCCCTCTTGTGACGATCTAGCGCCATGTCATTGAAATTATTTGTGGCATATACATCACACGTGAAAAAGACACAACATTCGACTGCATGTGAGACACATACAGTCGCCAGCCACATATATTCTCATTCATTCATTTCTCACTTCAGTAACCAGACAACATCACATACCATAATGTAACAAGATATAAGATGATACTAATTTATGACAAGGAACAGTTGTAGAACATCCGCCTTGGGGGAGGATGGATTTGACTGCATTGAGAAAATCCTAGACTGCTGTAGTACTCCTTTCCGTCCAGTGACGGGTCCAGACCAGTAATCCTTGTCACATTTATATACATATTCGTGCAAGATTTTTTTAAGGATTGTATACAGTTCGTGTTTGCGGATGGAGGCCTCCGCGGGCCTGGTATGCTAATTTAGCCAGACCAAACTGGTTTCCCTTGTCTTAGGGTGTATTATCGAGGTAGAGGAGGGTGTAAACAGCAGGTGATGGTAGAAATAAAGCCCAACGAGCCCGCCATCTTCCACCTGAGGCAGGATTAAACCCCCACACGAGCCGCCAGAATTCCTTGGACCCTAATATTATGATTCATTTTCATCCCACAGTTATTTACCTTTCCTCACCATCACTGCCTGATGGGAATGAACGGTTTAACCCTTGCAGTACGACGGTACGACCCTTGGGCATGATGATTCGGTCATTTTGCACGACGCACGACGGTACGACTCACATGAAGCATTGTGATGCAAGGCTCACATATTTAACGCTCACGTGAAGCATTGCTGTTTTGACGCATTATGCTGTCATAGTTAACCATGGGATCAAAGTTTTAAGATTATTTATGGTGTGAGTGTTGCATGAGGAAGTATAGGCTATTATTATTTTGCCTGGTAATGTATATTTAAGCTCCCCTATAAAGTTTATATATTACCTTATATATATAATTTATCATGGTGTTTACCTATAATTATTAAGTTTCTGTTGTATAACTAATATATCATTTTTTTATAGAATCTGCGTATCATTATTTTGATAATGTTGGTACCGGCGGGTGCCTCGTATATGTTTACGTCAGGTTTCTAAATATCAAATGCTAGGTATTCAGTGATAACCTTATTGATTATAGCAATCCCGAGGGTAACATTCGTCTCGCCGTGGGTATATTGTGGGTCGCGAGAGATGATATCAACGGGTACTTGTCTGTCGAGGTGGTCCGGCAGGAGCCAGGCGCCCTTGACAACACCGGTATCAGCCGCCAGCAGCGCCCAGGGAACCAGGAGTGATGATGGTGTGCTGGTGACCACCAGCTGCCAGGGTTCAGAGGGACCCGGGGATCGTCTCGCTGTAGGCAAGGAGCCGGATGCATCCTAGACGAAAATTAATTTTCCAATCTTTTTAAGGGGGAAACGGGACCCGTTTCAAGTAGGTACAGATATGTCCAAAGGGATAGTTCCATTTTGTAAGGGTTACTGCTGGATTCTTTAAGGGAAATTTGATATTTTTTTAGGGAGTACCGTTAGATTTTTTAAGAGGTTATTTATAGTTTCATACCGTGGTAATGGATCCCATTTGATAAGTGCGTGCCTGAGGCTGATTCTTATCCGACCCCCCAGTAGTGGACACAGAGAAATACAATTGAAATACAGAGGACAGTAAGCCGAATGGTCCATGACGAGGTTATCTGCAAAAGGATATTACATGAGAAGGACAGGTGACAGAAGAAATGCTAGTCTGTGACGAGGTCATCTGCCGGAGGACAGTAACTTTATCCTGTAATTTCTTTCTCTGGTGGAGGCAGGAGGTTCCTCACATCGAGGCTGGTGGGTTGGCACCGCCTCGTGTTGTTTTTATACACCATTACGTCTGGTTGACTAGTCTTAATCGTCATAGTCGTGGGTCATACTGTTGAGCTTAAGTTGTCATACCGTCGTCCTAGAAGGTCGCACCGTCATGTTCAAGGGCCGCACCGTCGTGTTCAAGAGTCGTACCGTCGTGTTCAGGGGCCACACCGTCGTTCCCAAAGGTTGCACAGTCGTGCTGCGCTTGTCTGGTGAAGATAGCGTGACTCGCTCCCTCTCATCTCTTTCGTAATCTTTCGTTCCATCTCCTTGCTTTCCCATCATCCCTGTGCCCTGCTTTCCCCACCTGTCTTTCCCCATCCTCCTCTTCCTCCTCCTCCTGAATACTGTCCGTCCCGCCCAGACAACAACATCCGTGTAGTAATAGTGATTCCTGGAGTGTCCCAGGGCTGTACACTTACCCCCCTACGTTCTGGAGTGTCTCAGGGCTTTGCTCTTGCCCCTCTAACGTTTTTTTTTATCTCTCTCTCTCTCTCCCGACACATACCTTCCCCCAGTAACCACACACCACACACTCCCTCGCTGCAGCAGTTGTCACCAGGCTTCACCGTCATCTCTCTTATCTCCTGGCCCATCACGCCTCCACCCTCCTCCGCACAGACCGCATTTATGTCACTCTAAATTCTCACGTTTGGCCTCACAGCCGTTGCCCACAGGAAAGATACTCACAGTACAACACTCAGCACATGAAAAACTAAAGAAAAAGATACTTTCCTGTGAGTAAAATGTTAAACAAGACGCCATCTAGACTCGTTTCTCTATCAAAATTCTATAAACAGCCTCAACAACTCCCTCAGTTGAAACAATACATCGCTGAACTCGCTTAAAGTTGAGTCTTGATAACTTCGGCGTCCTCTTTCGTACACATCCGCGTCATTCATCCCAGCAGCATCTCACGCAGTAAGATACTCCAGCTCCTCACATGGGACACGGTTCCCACATTTGGGAAGGTGCATCCCAGTCGTCCTCCCTTTGTGATCAAGCGGGTCTGAGACTGTAAATCTTATTACCCACACCTGCAGCTTCCCTCGTCCGTATATCCGCTCAGCCTTGATCATATCTTCTTAATCTGTCCGAATTTACTGAGCCAGTGTTTTGACGGGAAAGTGGATTTTAAATCTATTAATTACTTACACTGAGTCGACTTATTTGCCCTCTTGTTGTCACCTGGGCATCGTTCAGTCCATATAGATAAGAACTTTCTCACATGTTTGATTTCTTACGCTTGTCGAATATGGAGCCCCATCCTTATATGTTTCCTCCCTTCAACATATAACCTGCGGCGTTCGGAGTGCAACCATCTTGTTGTGTCACCTGCCGTGCAGTGGAGAGGGAGCTCTGCTGGTGTGTAAGGTACAGTCAGGTGTTCACTGTGTCGCCGCTCTCCTGAGCATTACATCCTATTTTGATTATAGAAAATGGAGTGAGATCCCCTCTCCTCTCTCTTTCCATCTCTTCCTCCAGCTCCTTCTCCCTCCTCCTCCAATTTTCCCTCTACCCCTTCCACCTCCTTCGTCCTAATCCTGCTTCATATAACCATTCCTTCTCATTCTTTGATTGTCTTCTCCTCTTCCATCATCTAACCGTTCCCCATTAGCTTCGGATCCTTACCTGATTTCTCCCTGTTCCTCTTTCTCCTCCGCATTCCTTTTCTTTTCCTTCCCATTCCTCTTATCCAAACTGAGAAAGTGCTGGTGGATCATGTCCCGTCTCTTCGGCCAGTCAGCCCTGGAGGACTGTTCGAGTCCCGCCTTGAATTCTCTCATGCACTATTTAAAGCATCAGGTCCGTGCTCGGCAAGGTGGGATTATCTCAGATCGCTTCGAGTGAGTTTTATGTATACGACTGGAAAAAAAAAAGATTCATATACTTTTCTGACCTGGAAATGTTTCTGTAAAATTTGATGAATACAGTCTGTAGGTACTGTAATCTCTCATCTAGTTTTTAGAAATGACACGAAGAAGAGCACCATCTGCACAGCTGGTATTTGATTAACTCCCCCGTCCGTAAGACATACATGGGATTCCTTTCCTGTGGCCTGCGGGCAGAATTTGCCGCCATTGTGTACATGATGTAGTGAGAGAGCGGCCGGAATAACTCTCTCCATCCACCGAGGGGTGAAAGACGAGAAGCCTGGGTTAAGGGTGTTTGATTCTCGAGTGCCAACGAACACACACACACACACACACGTCCACGCCCATGCCCTGCTCGTGGGTGCCACGCAGTCACCACGTCCCTTCTCTCCCCGTTTAGTGCAGGGATCATTACATGCCTCACGCGGTACCAGCCAGTAAATCTCCCCAGGTACCAAGTCATTACACCACCTGCCGTAGGCCCATCGAATCAACGGAGGTATCAGCGCCCAGTAGACGACTCTCCCAAGTAACGATGCAAGCATAACCCTCCCTCTTCCCTCCTGCTTCCTCCGGCCGGCAGGTTTTCCGTCAGCGCGTGTGTGTGTGTGAGGGGCGGCAGCGGGAGGTAGTGACAGGTAGATGGCCTGGGAGGCGGAGTGATGGGTGGGGAGCGGACCCGTGGGAGCACTGCCTTCCCACACCATATTTATTGCTCTTGCATCATCCCACATACCATGATAACTTCCCCTCTTCCTCCACCTCCTCCTTCTCCTCCTCCTCCTCCTCCTCTTGCCGTGCCTTCTAAGGGTGGGAAGGGAAGCTCCCAAGAGAGTGCAATAACCTAGGAATCACATCAAAGACACAACAGACTCGATTGGTTAACGCCGTTTCTTGTAGAACCCGAAGATGGTGTGCTCGAAGTCCCTCGATCGTGGTATTCACAGCTGGTGTGTGGGGTTTTGGTGGGGCTGAAGCCATGGTTCTCTTGCAGGCAGGTGTTGCTGACGGTGGCTCATTAGCGTTGCCCTGCACTGATGCACACACACACACACCACAAAAACCTACTCACACCTACGCATGACTGTCTTCATAGATTGGCCCAAGTCTAGTAAAGCAGAATTAAATAGATTAAGTAGACAGGCAGACGAATACTTGGTTGGGGTACTTACTTACCATCAGATACGAATTCGTGTAGAGCTTCCATAAATTAGCGTTTATTTATGGGTAAACGTTGCATGAGTGTATGTTTTTGGGGCGTCGTGATAATCTGTATAATTCTGTGAGGTAATGTATGTCAAGAGTGCGTCATCTTCCCTGCTGAAGACAAGCCCAACCAAACAAGGTTCCAAGACTTAAGCAGATCGTACGTAGATTTAGATCAGGACTGAGTTATATTATCAACACACAAGTACCCATCCCGAGTAAATGTCTTTGTTTATATTTCCCCGCCGGTCATTCAAGGTTTTGCCAACATGAATTTCCCATTCATAACGTTGGCGGCAACCATTGCTGGTTCTAATAGAGGCCTTGACCGGTAATTGGTGGGTGGGGTCAGGTTTCAGTACATCAATCATTGGCGGAGCAGCGAACAGTGGGCGGGGCCAGATGACGTCATGCCAGTAAAAACCCAATCATTTACGCTCGTAATCTTATTCCATGATTGGTTGGAACGGAAAAGAATAATATACTGCAAACAGGTGTGCATGCGATGGCCCTTTCATATATATATATATATATATATATATATATATATATATATATATATATATATATATATATATATATT
>JAYMFT010279987.1:0-10504 GCA_038088735.1 Panulirus argus | reverse complement strand
GAGCTGTAGGCAGCCGTGAGCACTATCACGTACACCCAGAGGAACGCCACCATCACTCTGCCGCTGGCACGGACGGGCTCTTGCGTCCGTGGTTCTTTCAGGTGAACGGACAAGGCGTATAGACAGGACGTAGAGATGGACTGGAGGTCTGCTATGTCGCGCTCTCTGGATGGCAAAAGGAAAGGAGGTTAGAAACAGATACAAGAGATTACAAGCAACTTGCCGCTAAAAAAGAAACACAAAAGGTGAATGAGTTGAGGAAGTTAATGACTAGGGTGGAAGCAACGTTGAATAAGATGGAGTGTGTGTGTGTGTGTGTGTGTGGGGGGGGGGGGGGGGGATAACAGTGTGGAGAAAGTGAGCAAAACCAAGAGTGAAATTCCGACAGATATAGACCGACCAAAGAGAGGTGGAGCGGATAATCAAGCAAGTGGAGGAGTTCGGTGTTCAAGCGTCAACATGTGAGAGAATCTGTGTCTCTTGAAGAAAAGATATTGTTCATAACGATGGAAAGAGCCTAGGAAACAAGACAGGAACCCCGAGGGACGCTGCGGTTGTTGGAGAAAGAGGCGAAAAGCTGATCTATCGACACTGCAGACTTAAAACCATATAGAGAGGATGTTATATAAGAGTGAATGGAGCGAAAAAGGGGAAATCCAAAGGAAAGGAAACTTGGAGATCAGAACCTGATACCAAATCTTGTCAAGAGCTATCCATATCCCATGGACTATAACACAAGATTCCTCAAACTCTCTGTAAGATGAGAGCTTCGATATCACCGGCGGATTTCGCCTTGCTACAGCCATTTAGTTGATCATAGTGGAGACTGAGGTCCAAAGTACATAAGAAAGTGATTTCTTTTTATGTTGGCTGAGACGGCCCGGTGCAACTGAAGCCCCCCAGTCAACGCCATCTGATTAACGTTGCGAGATATTCAAAGACTATGGAAGTGGCAGACGTCAAAGCAACAGGACGACAGTTAGAATGGTTACATCTGTAAGAGACAGAGGTAGAGAAGAGCTTCGTAGATTTAATAAAAAGAAATCGTAGGAGGAAGATAGGATTAGTAAGAGATGCTTCTGGGGGCGAGGGAATGTTCAACTCATCCATGGTGGAGGTGGAGAAAATAACAATATAAGTTTGCTTTGTCACATTATCTCTGGAACAGAAAACCAAAGAAAAGACAGTATGACAGAACTTGTTGAAGATCCAGCATTTAAAATAAAGGACCAGGGGGTCGTGTTGGTGGGAGAGGAGTAGAGGTTGTGACACTTCCTCTGGATTAAGGAACACAGATGATACAAGACTGATGACAGACACTGATGACGTGAAAGACAAAGAAGCATTGATGAGTGATCCATATGTTCCAGCAGCATGACGGACGGGTGGATGCTGATGGTGAACCCAAGTTAGATTCATATACTAAGAGCTGAGAGGGACTCTAAGTCACCTGGAGAGAGTGTAAAGGAATCACATGAGGAGAACGACCTCGAAGTAGTGATATAAAGCCTTTTAGATCATTTTACAGACAATGGGGGAAATGTCAGAGCTCTTTATGCATTACTACCAAACATAAGATTCATGCTCGTACTTCAGAGAAGATATACTACATTACGTATGTAAGACCTAAATTTGAATATGGTGTAGCACTGGGAAGTCCCCATGAGAGGAAACAGCCAAGTTTTAAATGCAGCCAGAGAGACGCCCTAGTTGGCGAGTCTGGGTCATGAATGAGGGCGGAGGAGAATACTCAGTCACCTTCCAGAAGACCTACAAAGGAGAACACGGGATCTTTTAATGACTTACAACATCCTGAATAGACGAATTGACTCAGGGGTAGATTTTCTCAAAGCTGAGGCGTATAAAATCATGTGACATGAGACGTCAGAACAGAATAACTGAAGAATGACGCATGGAAAAATATCTTTTTTTACTAAGAGAAAAATAATAACAGCTGGAATTGATTCTGTGGGCTTGCAGTGTTAGCAGGAACATGAATATATATTTAGACTGAAGCTGGACCATCAGGGTCAAACATGAGCATCTGATCTCTTCCCAGCGGTACAGACCTGGTGACCTGGGGTCGGGCCAGACAGTAGAGGACGGGGCCGGTGAGGAGCAGGCCAGCCAGGATAGTCAGCCACGTCTGTCCTAGGAAGGGCCAGCTGGGGGCGTGCCAGCGAGGCAGCGGAGGCGACACCCTCACCAGACAGCAGCTCATCTGTCACACACAACAACAACGAAACCTTAGTGGCTTCACCAGTCATGATGGTCAAGACGTGGTCAAGTATTGGGTAGGTAGATCATGGCTTCACACACACACACACACACAAACACTCACAAGGGATGAAAATCAGATAACGTAAAAAGTGTCAGCAAATGGAAAAAGAAATTTTGGACACATAAATGTACTTGAAGAACATGATTATAACCAGCGACATGAATGAATGCAGAAGGAAAATAGCCAGCAGGGTCTTCGTAGGGTGTTCCTAAGAGAGATCAGCAAAAGGAAATGACCATAACACTGAGACCAGAGTCTGTTGACGACAGAGGATAGAGAACGGACGCTACTTCGGTGAATAAGGAACAGAAAACGAGGCAATTGACACTGGGGAACGAGGAACAGAAACAGAAGTATAAAAATGTACACACAACCATATTATTACCATAATTTAACTCTCGTTGAAATGTTAGAAACAATAATCAGGGACAAGATCGTTTAAAAAGCTTTTGAAGATGAACAAATGATCAGTTTTATCAAACACAGGTTCTGAAATAAATTATCTTGTTTAAAGAATCGAACAGAAGTCTTTAGACAAACAGACAGTAACAGATGATATAAAATCAGACTTCCCAAAAAGTTTCTTAACACAGTACCTCAGAGACGACAGTCACACAAAGAAGTATAACGGCACATGGAACTTAAGTCTGTGTATGAAGTCTCGTGGTCTACACATTTTTTTTTCTTATTAAAAGTAAATTGAATATAAATTAAAGAATTATTGGTGACTCACTCACTCTCTGCCCCCCAACTGGAGTAGGTGTAAAGTAGGTCAACTTGGCTTCTTAAATCATTATTCATCTTCATATTTTCCTCTACGCACTTCGTACCATCCTTCATCTTATCAGAAAACTTTAGCAGTTCCTCATCCCTTTGGATCGTCTCCTTTTCCTCCGACGCGAGGAAGACTGTGAAACACGTCAGTCCTCCGTGTCAAGTCTGCTCTCTGACTAGTGCTATACGCGCCACTATCCTCAACTACCGCAGTAGGATTAGACTTGCATGGCAGCCACTGTGGTCCCTGGGACTTAGTCCTAGCTATCCCTTCTCGGGGTAGTCTATCTGCATAGTCGGGTTACGCCCTCGGGGACTGCAGAACGCGTCGAAACTTTTCTTACTTCGGAGTCGTCAGCTGTATTGGCTGCTCTCTTCAAGGTCCTTCATAATATGACTCAATCGAACATGGAACACCCGATCGAGCGGGAAATAAAAAAAAGCCCAGTGAAAGTAAGTGTGCTTAAAATGCTTCACAAGTAATTATGGCAAATTGCCGCTACGGTAAGCAGCGCTCCACTGCGGGAGTAAAGGACTAAAGCGAAGTAAGACGAAGTTCGACTCCTGACGGAGGAGGAGGAGGAGGAGGCACTACTCACACTGTGGTCGAAGGGGGCGCTAAACTCCTGGAACTGTCTGCGGCCCAGGAGGCTGGTGACGAAGAGGTTGGCGATGCCCAGGTCTCCCTCGCCGCGCCCCAGCAGGCCCACCATGCCGTTCCAGGAGCCGTTGGCCAGACGCTCGCCCCACACCTCCCCTGAGAAGGAGAGCGAAATCGATGTTTTTAGGAGTGATAATTTGTTCTTTTTATATATAAAAACAGAGCAAAACTATGGTGGGGTGGAGAGGTGATGACAAGTGGTATGAGACGAGGCTTTTAGGATATACTAGTAACAGTTCGCATAGAGACGTATATTGCTTTTTATCTTTCATTATTCAACGATCGAATATTCTTCAAAACATAGTATTCCTAGCGACAGAGCAGAGGGTTACCATAGAATTTTGATTCTATTCTGTACATCAGGGAGACGTTAAGTATTATTACAGCTTGTATTATTGTACTTATTAAACTTCTTTTTTGTTTCATTTGTATATAAACATATTACGATTAATACTTGTCCTAGTATGTATATCACAAAGTTTGGCGGATGCCTGCTCAATAATTACATTTCAGGGCGCTAAAATCGACCATAGAAGCAACACTTAAAACTTTCTGGATACATAAATACATTCTCATTATGCCGACAAAAGTTAAAATTTCAGTTATGTATTCATCTGATAATGTAACTTCTCCTTGATGAAAATATATTAAAAACAAAGTCTAACCAATCAAATCTGACTTCCCATATCAAATCCTTTACTTTATTACTATTTGAATGACGTAAGTGTGTGGTAGAAATAGTCCAGTTCTTAAATCATACACCTTTGTACGGAGTAATGCGAAAATAAAGCACATGACACCAGAGTGACTAAGTAAATTAGTACTATTTATTGAGACATGCATCTTAACACCTCAGTCACTCTAACTACTAATACTTTTACGCCTGATTCCTGTGAGCTTAAAATATATGAACATTTATGTTTTCTTCAGCCGTGATGGTTCATAAGATTCTATTAGGTTTGAGGATAACGAGGCTTCTGCATTATTGTACTGTGTTGTATTCGTGACCTTCTGTGTTGTATTTGTGACTTTCTGTGTTGTGTTTTTGACCTGTGTTGTACTTGTTACCTTCTCTGTTGTATTTGATACCTTCTGTGTAACACTGAAGCTGACATATTGCATGGGAGGCTGCAATTAGAAGTAATATGCTTGTATTCTGAACACTAAAAATATACCAAGTCCATGAATAGTAATCAAACTATTTTGTATGTCAAACTATCAGCTAGGTAGTTGGGTTTTATTCCATTTCCTTAACTCCACCGTAATTGGTATAGAGTAGTTAATGTCCTTTTACGGTTTAGTTCGGATTGCATGACAACCTAATTCAAGACCTCTAATCATAACATCACGGTTCAATGATTTACCATAACGTCATGAACTCGACTCCATCTGTCTATGATAATTTACTATAATGCTCGGGTGTCCCGAGTGTCCCTCAAAAAAAATCTTTGCTCCTTCATAAAAGTTATACTGTTTCGACAAACACGAATTATAACTAGAAATTTCTCCACGTAACATGTCCAGCTATTAGTTGCTTAATCTTATACAACTTTTTACCTAAGGCTGTCTAACTGCTAATTATCTAATCTATATAAAATTCAGAATTTAATTAACTTGGCTAAGTGTGTAATTTATATGTAACTGAAAACTCCATGGCGGTGGATATGGAAGTAGAAGGGTTGGTCAGCACGAGACGCCTCACAGTAATCAGAAACACATGATTTTGTTGGTAATTACAGCTATAATGAACACGCCTGGTAAACACAATTAAGGCTACGACCGTAGCCATGTCAAAGAAAGTCAGAAAAGAGACTAATGAGGTAACAGCGTAATCAGTCTAGAGAAAATTGGTTCTGAGTTCCTGGGGTGACTCAGACCTCTGGTCATATTGCAGGAGTCAAAATGACGACTGACAACTTGAAGAGAGCGGCTGAAAAGTGACTGAAGTAGGAGACATTTCAGAATCAAGTGAGTTGCTTCCAAAAGATGAGTGACTGCTGCTCTCACGCGGAAGACAAGAGGAAAGCTGGATCTCAGAGCCGACTGGCATGTGTTAGACAGCAACGAAGTATCGTTTGAGGGAATGTGAAATAAGTCATAAGCTAAAACCAACTGGTATTCACAGTGATGTGTAATGGTCTGTCTGTCTTAACTTTTAAGGCGAATCTCTCTTGCGGCTGTCAAAGAATTAACGTGCAATGGCCATAGTCAAAATGCTACTCCTGTCAATACCTGTACGATCGACCCAATCTTTGCCAGACGCGGTTTTCTGAGACCTTTCCCATCCTGTGCAGGACATGGCTTTCTTGGCCTTAAAACTGCTCTTCCTAAGTTGTCGGAATGAGCCAGTCTGGTTAAAGTTACGATGAAACGCAAGTCCTCTTTAGGTCTGCACCTCGCCCGTAAACAACAAGAGACCCACACAAGCCTCAGGTCGCTACAAAAAAAAAAACTGAGATCGGGGCAGGACGTACCCTTAGGCGTCTCCACGAAGTTGATGGTGAAGTTGAAGACGTCGGCCAGGGCCCTGACCACCTCCACGTCCCGGCCGTAACGGCGAAGGAGTCCGCCGTTCTCCCCACGATCGTACATGATTGCCGGAGGGAACTCGAACGTCACCACCTGACGCCATTAGCGTTCATGCGCCAGTTAATAGTTACAATAATAGAAAAAAAGAAAACATATACATTAACGTTGACTAACTTACTATAAATATGAGTAAGTTAGAATTATTTGGGAGTAAATTGTTGCCTGATCGCTGCAGGGATTAATGGATGTTAAAGTGTGAGAAGAAATGAAGATGACTACTTACATTGAGAATGGCGCCACCGAGGTTGGAGATCTTATCGGGGAAGACGTGAGGCAGTATGGTGAAGCTGGTGCGGCGCCAGGTGGTTACGGGCCGCACCAGCTGGCTAGAGTACAGTTGGTTGATGTACACCTGCCACTCCCCTACAGCCCCTGACTGCCGGGGGATAGACAACATCAGTGATTCGCCTGAGACACAAAAATATGTATACATGCCCACGATTCTTTATCCCGCCCATATACCTGCGTTATGCCCACGCCCACAGATCTTAGCCACGCCCAGGTGTACAAGGCGTGGCTGAGGTTCATCTTACCTTGACGAGACCGACGATGTGTTGAGTCTTCCTGCCCTTCTTAGTCATCGTCAGAGCCTCCAGCTGCTCCTTGCTGACTCCAACCACCACGTACCTGCCGGAGGAGGAAGCAAGCGATGAACGGAACAGCGGCTAGAGTCGTTCACCCCTAGAAGATCAGTCCGCCTCACACCCACATACTGTCCTCAGACGTTTCATGTCCAACGCGTCCACTCGCTCCTGTTCTTTTACATTCAGGTCTCAAGTCTCAATTCCAATGCAAAGCTGTCGGGACTCACATGCCTTCAGACATACCCATCTCTGCCCCTGAGTGACTCAGACCTTTCCCTTCGAACACTCCGCAATGTACCCAGGTCTTTAGCCCCTACAAATCTATGGCTCACCTCAGCGACCCTGGTTCCATTCTAAGGCATTCCACTTCCTCCATCTCTTCCTCATTCAGACTTGCACCTCAAACCATCCTGTCTCATCTCTCTGATGCACCTTATCACCTTAATATTGTTCCCATTTAACTCTCGACTTTCTCCTTTTACACATTCTTCCTAACTCATTCACCAGCTAATGGAGGCTTTTGAGTCTGCCAACAGAGTTGACTCATCTGCAAATAGCAGCTAATTCACCTCTCCTGCACCCCTGCCCATCGCATGCCGCTGATCTGCCCCTTACCAACCTGTCCATAAACAGATTAAACAACCATGGTGATATCGCACGTCCTTAACGCAGACCTACCTATCCCAAGAACCACTCACCCTCCTCCCTTCCTACTCGGACACATGCCTTACTCTCGTGTTAAAGGCTCCTTACTACATTTAGTAACATTTAAATTTCCCCATATACACGTAGCACCTTCTACAAGGCCTCTCTGACATCCCTAACAACAACTTTCTCCAGATCCATAAATAACACATACAAGTTCCTCTCTTCTTCCCGTAACTTCTCACAAAGCCTTCAAAGCGATTCCAATTGCACACACTCTCGACCTCCTGAAGCCACATTGCTCCTTCCGCCTAAGTAGAAATAAAATATTTTCTCCTGCACAATTTAACGACCTATACGCATAGATCCCCCAACCCCAACAAACTCAATATTGACTAAACAAAAGCATACCTAAATAAATTCAACGAGCACTACTCAGCCGCCCTCCCTATATAACTCGGTCTTAAACACCATCCGTCCACTCATACTCCTATTCGAAACTACACTCCCCAGGTATATACGAGTTACACTTTCTCGCCTTTACCAACCCCTTCGATGTAACAAACACCTATTCAACATACCGTAAGATCCCTCATGCAGCCTCTACGCTGAAGACACCTCTCTTACATTCACCTCACACAGACAAACACACAACAACACACTTTTTGATCTTCTGGTGGAGGTCCACAGAAGATATACCTTAGGCAGCAGAATCCCCTTCAATGGGCCTCCTGCAGCGCTCAGGAAGCCAGCCACTTCCCCCGGGTGAGGCCACGGATCAAAAAGTGTGGTGATGTGTTTATGCGACGAGCGCATGACAGTGGGACAAGTGGTCATGACGTACGGGCGTTGCCTTGTTAGAGTGGGAAATGTTGCGAGTGCATGACGGTAAAACAAAGGTCATATGCAGGACTGACCTGCCGTAGTAATCCCAGGAGGGATCGCTGTGGTTGGCCAAGGCCAGGAGGGGCGCGGGGTCGTGCAGGAGGAAGACGTAAGCCGAGCAGAGGCGTCCGCCCCACGCCACTCCAGACAGGTCCCGGGGCGTCCTCACCACCACCACCTGCCGGGGGAAGACCATGCTACAGTGGAAGAGAGAAGAGTGAGTGGTGAGTCGATCAAGACCTTCAAGATTCTACACCAGTTTGATGATGAAGTCGACTTTGGAGAGTTCTTCGGAAACGTAAAAAGACTGACGTGAGCGAAAGAGAAAAGAGAGAGAGAGAGTGAGAGAGTAAGGAGAATATTCTGAGTCTTTGTATAGTGTGTGCGTGTGTGTGTGTGTGTGTGTGTGTGGCTATGGTCTTGTGTGGTGTACGAGAGGCTTGCTGATCCCCAGGTAGTGCTGACCTGCCTGGTGTTAGGGAGAAGGCGCAGTAGGCGCGTGACGGGAGGAGACCTGTGGTAGCCTTGGTCAAGAGCCAGAAGCAGGTGGCAGCCCTGTAGCTCCTGCCTGACCAGCCTGCTCACCAGCTGACCCAGAAACTCTCCTTCCTCGTCCCCCTCCTCCTCCTCCTCCAGCAGGGAGTGTTCGCCTCCAGACTTGCTGGCTGCTGAGGTCAGCAGACGGTGCACGGGCCTCGTCTGACGCTCACTACATCCTGTCGACACTGCTGCTGCTGCTACAGCAGACTGGGACATCAGTGGATGGATCCGTGGGCAAAGAGAGAGTCTTCCCATATTTCGAAGAACGTTGTGACAAATGGTCTTCCTTTTATTAGCGTCTGGAGTGAGAGTGATGGCGGGGAAGGCTTCAGAACCCGAGTCAAGGGAAGTCAACCTGCCACCGCCATCCCCTAGTGAGGCTATAGGCTCAGGAGACGCCTTGAGGTCACGGTTCTCATGGTGTGTTGCCGGAGGCGTGGGCCCTGGGGCGTGGCGACCCGCGAAGGCGCGGGTGTTAGAGTGGGAGGCTTCACCAACAAAAGTTGTCAACACCCACACGAGGACCAAGGCAAGAACAGCGCTAGACGCTGTATCGCCAGCCTTCATCGTATCCTATTCTCCAGCACAACAAGGCAGGATTAGCGAGGGTGTGTGTGTGTGTGTGTGAAAGGGCGGCAAGAGTTCTCGTGCTGAAACTGACAAGAATCGTCAGCAGAATACGCAAAATGTCGAGTACATCGTGCGACCGGACTTGACGCGCAGAGGGAGACAAATCCTCAGGCGCGCGTGACTCCTGCTGGGCCACCACTCCACGACCCCTTGACGGAGACGCGTTCAAGTTTTGAAGATGTTTGTAAGTCTGTTCTGTGGGTTAGATTATGAGTGTGGCCCATTTGATGGCCAGGGCCAGAGAGGAGGGCAGTATATATTACGTGATGGCCAGGACACAGGAAGCAGTTGACACCATGTGAGGGCCAGGATCAGGGTGTCAGCAGGTGTGTGTATGTGGACCATTTTATACACAGTGTGGGCGGAGTCTGTGGCACAAACCGCCCTCCATGACAACCAATGACGCTTCGCCTGGTTCTTCAGTGGGCGTGGCCATAACTGGGAAATAACACTAATTAATTGCACTTGTTATTGATCTTTGTCATTCTGACTCATCCATACTCATTTCCCGTCTGCCGAGACACATGCATTCTCTCCTACACCAAGACAATAACAGACACTCGACCATTAGTGATACACTTTGATTGCCCCACGGGTATAGGTGTTAACTACACCTGGATATCAAAATCTACGCCTGAAGAACAGAGGAACTACACACACACACGTGCCAGTGAACGCACGAGGGGAACAAGATGCAGGTGTGTGGACGGATGGGAAGGAAATCTAGTGTTCCCTTCACCGCTGAGTTACGATTTGTCTGTTGTCACACGTGAGGAAGGATGCTCTGTCTTTACACGAATAAACTTATCTGTATCGCTCTGTATCCATAGATATATACCTTTTCTTTATATATATATATATATATATATATATATATATATATATATATATATATATATATATATATATATATAT
>JAYMFT010279976.1:0-10504 GCA_038088735.1 Panulirus argus | reverse complement strand
TAGGTACTAACACACCTATATACCCACCTGGGGCGTATCCAGGAGAAGGTGGGGTCAGTTCTCTCTCTCTCTCTCTCTCTCTCTCTCTCTATATATATATATATATATATATATATATATATATTTCTATCTCTCTGCCTTATGCAGCCCACGATAAACATTCTATCAATGATGATTTTTATATATAATCTTATATGATTATTCTTCTTCCTTTTAGCCAATGGAACAGCAGTCTCTCTGACGAAGCATATTGATCTGCCTCGGCAAACAATACACCTCTGGTCACAGCTATCACCAGTCTTATGTGATCAAATATCGTAGATTTATTTCGATCTAAAGATAATGGTTGTCAGTTGTAGCAGTAATTCTTATTACAACGGTTGTGTGCGATTCTACGTGAGTCTGAGAAATATTAGGGTTCTAGCATCTTGAGACGAAAACGCTCAGTTCCATGAGATACAAATAAGTTCTTCCCCTCACCCTGAGTCTCTCATCATCATTTGTAGTTCATGATACGTGCCAGACGCCACCACATCCTTCCCACACTCACCAAATCCTGGATACGCGCCTAAATAATTCCTCATCACCCCATACCATGCCACTCGGGGGTAGAGAGACTGTAGTGTCTTCCAATGTGAAGACACTCTTGAGCTTCGTCATTCAGTTCCTCACGTATCCTTATACCATCTTCCAACGCTTCTTCCTTCTCATTCCCTTAGCCTTGTTGTCCTTTAGATTTTCTCTTTATCATTAATTCATGATGAATTTGTTGATTTTTATTGGATAATCTGCATTTCTCTATTCTTCTCAAAGTTTCTTTGTTCCTCCTTACTTATCCAGGCATACTAATTTCTTTCTCTTTATGTTTTTCAACTGCTGGCTGGCTTGGGGCATCGTCCGTATCTTTGTCACAGCTCACTGCTATGCTCCATCTCTCTTTGGCATCTTCCTTTGAACCACACCTCCTTCTTTCACCTTTCCCGTCTATACTATGAGGTTAGAAGCACCCGTGTGTTCCTACAGCTTCCTTAAAAAAGATCAAAGAATCTTCCACCCATACCCTGGTCCCTGGCTACTGAACTCCATTTCCCAATTTTCGTTGCCATACAAATAGTTGAAATCTGTATGATTTTCACAATCATGTCTTCTCTTTGAGTCAGGTTTCATTGCTGCTCTTTTTTTTTCTGGCTTAGTATTACCTCATGATCAAACTCTAGCATTACATGATCAGTTTTTCCAACTGGTCTGTCGTATTTGATATTTTCAATATCAAAGTTACTATGACTGAAATAAGATCTATTAACACTTAAGTAATACTGAAGTGTGCTTGGTGACATGCTGGTATAGAGAGGTAATTTTCCTGTACACACTCCAAGAACTTGTGTTTCCATGACTCTGTCATCAAGAGATTCTAAAGTACCCCAGACGATTGCTTTATGCTTGAAATCCTCCAATAGGTTCACTCTATGATCTCTGAGAAGTGCATGTTAATCTAATTTTTTCGTGTACCATCCTTCTTATTCCTTCAGGGGCTGGGAAATTGATTGCACGTATCCATCTAACGAGATCCTCGCAGAGCACTTACCCATCACCATCCTGAAATGCAGGGAATGTGTTAGCTTAAAACAGTAAAATTAATCAACTAGGGTATCTGGTGCTAGCCCCCATCCCAAGCCTATTTCAACTGAAACTGGGGGAGTGCGACAATTCGAATGACTTCATTGGTAAGAAAGTGGCGCAGAGGAAAATAAACCATGTCGACATCATAACAGTTGACCCGCCCGTGGCGATATATTTGTCTCACTGGTCTGTAAAGTAACCAAAATGAAAGGTACAATATAGGTATGGGAAAACAAACTAATGAGAACAACTCTTAAATGCACCAGCATATATTACCACCATTAAGGTTCAGGACCCCTGAAAGGAATTTTATCTGGGGGTTACAAAGTTTCTTTCTGGCCCCCTTCCCTTCTCCGTACCCCTGGGTTCGGGTATGATGCACCCCGTGCACCCTCCTCTAAGAGGCCCTGATCAGGTGTTCAAGATAATTCTATGACCATATATCTTTTTTTCATATATGGTCCTTTCCCTTACTTGGAAAAGGCTTATGATAAAGAAGTGACTTGTTTACTTATTGTGAAAAGAGTTGTCCATTCGAAAGTGGATGATGGTCGTCATGAGCTACAGATTAATCTCCTCATTCCGATGGGTAGAATACACTCAACTTGGCTGCGGAGTAGATGCCCTTCTATAGCAAAGGCCACAAGGGCAATTAGAGCATTTATAGTCTTTGGATTATCTTTAGCATATGTTCAAGGTATTTTCGATTGATTCTCAGAACAGAGCGTTGACGGTTTTCAATGACCCTGGCAGCTGACAGGCCTTAAAGAGAAATATCGCAATCGACCAGCCCTCCCTCTCTTGTTAGTAGGACCACTTCGTGCTGAGAGAACCTAAAGGTGAACTCAACCAAAATTGAGGTTGGTAGTTACTTTCGCCTTATTGACTTTTGAACATCATACACAACTCACGCTTCCATCTAAGTACGACTATTCTCTTAAGAAAATACCTGAATAACCTGACCTGTGCCAAAGTTGAAACACCAAAAAGAAAAAAAAATGGCTCATTGACAAGAGCCCTTACCAAGCTTTGATCTGGCGAAACTTTGCACTCACACATTGTGCTTACTATAAAAATAAGCATATTGCATGAAGTCGAAATATCTTGGAAGTATGTTGTACCAATATGGGGGCTCCCTGGCTGAACCCCCCCCCCCTTTTATTTTAGTTGAAAAACCTGGTGTTAGATTTTGAAAGAACTGATGGCCACCCATTCTAGGCGTTCATTACACTCTGCCTTATTAGTTACAGCAAACTCATAAGATAAATTGGTTGGCTGTTTGGGCTTAATCGCTTGCTTGGGTCATGAAGCCCGTCAATGTCCACTGATGGAAAAAATCTTGAACACCCTCTTTAGGTATTACAGATAATTCTAAGACCACATGCACTCTCATTATATGCGTGGCCCTTCAACTTATAATATTTCGAAAAATTATATACAGCGGGATTGCCCTTTTCCGTAGATCCAGCGGTCTCTGGCCTGGTGTAATGTAAACAATCAGCTAAGACCATCACGGTACCGTGTATGGTGAGGGTGAAAAGGTAATCATTATATAAGAATAATGCATCTTAGAACCAACAAAATACTGTATGATGTAAATTATCATTTTAAGCTGTATGTGTCATGAGTACATCGGTAATTTCTCAGGCCAACGGTCTCAGTCAAAGCGATGTATATCTAGAAAGTTGCGGAAGAGTAAGTGATGATTATTGTGTACTGATATACAAGTGAAGATTGGCGTTTATACAGGATACTTGTTTATTAGAAATAAACTCAACAGAAGGAGATATAGCTGTGGAGGTTCCTGAGAGTCTGCGTTCAGTGGCAATCCAAGGCATGGTCGTGGCTGCGTGACCGATACCGTAGTTCTAGCTGTAAGGTTACGGGTACATGAGCTCTTAATTTACTTAGGGTTGCGGTGATACATCATTATCGACGAATATGTTATCAGTGGATTCATTAGGCTTGAAATGTTACACCTGCAGCCATCGCTAAATATTAGGTTAGGATATGCATCTCTAGGTTTAGAGTCTTTGCATGGGTTTAGCTCATCATCTCAATAAGCTTTGAACACTGAGTGTTCAGTTGTGCTAGTGCAGTGTTTAGAGGATAAAAGTTTCGTTTCGCTCTGCGTCGCTGTTATCTTTGGATATTGCGTGATTTGGTGATTTATGTGATTTCGTTATGCAATGCTAGTGTAATGTTTAGGGAATACAGAAGCAGATGCAGCGCTGATTTTGAGGAGTGCAACTTGACAACCACTGAAGTGCTGGCTCTCTATGCAGCCATCACTGACCCTCTGATACTCAGTTGGGTAGTACCAATAATATACCTCCATGGTTGGTGGCTGCCTGCCAACTACTATCTTCCTTCCCTTTTATTGACCTCTCTGTATTTCAGTTAAGGCCCAGTCTTGATTTGGTCTTTTGTCTGTGACTGGAGCCCCCAAAGTAAAAAAAAAGAGGTAGTAAAAGGAAAACTATTATGTATATAGTGAGGAGTTTTATTAAGAGAACTTCATGTTGAGGATAAGGACCTTAAATCATCAAAGCATTCTCATTTCAGAAATGGCATCTTCAGTATCAAAAATACGTGTCATGCGAAGTCTTATCCGAGAATTGCGCCAGTCTATACCAGAACATGAGAATGTGAGATATTCCCCTGCATATTTATATATAATGAACCAGTATCGCCACAATGCCATAACTGATCAGCAATATTGTCGTGAGCAGGAGGAGATGGCTTACCTTGCCCAAACATGTGCCACATATTGGGAATCTAGCAGAAGGTTAGAAATTCTATTTACAACATTTTACCTTATTATTTTTCAATTAACCACTTCCTGAGGTAGCTCATTAAAGACTTTGCACTATATGAATGTTAAAGAGAATGGAATAACTACCTGGATCCTCCATCAAGTTGTCTCACACCTTTAACTCTTTTTCCATAAGAATAATTCATTGATTTTTAACTTTAACATAAATGCATTCATAACAGAAAAGTTGTTATCATGATAAGAATCATGTATCCATCATTTGCCTCTCCACATATTTCTCTTACATTCCTTCCAGTTGTCTGAATGTACAGTGCTTGTTTTAGGCAGCTGCAGGCACACTGCTAAAATAAAAAGCCTCTTGCATCTGAAGGTGGATTAAGTTTTTGCTTTACTTTGACCACAGATTCCAGCCAATCTCTTTTGGTTGTCTTTTGCAAGTCACAGGGAGGGCAGGAGAGCTACTCAATATGGACTGTATTCCAGGGCTGTATAGATAGAACTGCATTTTTTTTTTTTTTTTTTTTTTTTTTTTTTAGGCTGAACTCAGGTTATATTGTTTAAGAGATAATTTCACTCCAAATGAATTTTTGACTAGTAATCTTAAGAATTAGCTCTTTCACTTTAGACATCTCTTTTCCCTAGCTAGGATGTATAATGCCTTGTTTTCCAACTTTTGCATAGGTTGTATCAATTTTGCATATTATCAGATGCTGAATTCTCTGAAAGAGTACAGTACATTACAGGGCCAGTGATGACATGGCATGAGTTCAGCATTTAGAGCTGGCTGCATGTGTGCCCCCACCACTAGCAAGATCATGCAATCCTTGGCAAGCTGCTGTATCACATGGTTACTGTGTGGCCATTGGCAACTCAAGGATGGGCCATACTGATAATTGTTTCTTTCGCTACACTTCCAAGCTTTGGAACTCCCTGCTTGCTCATGCCTTTCCAAATAACTATGACTTGGCAAAATTTTAAAAGACTGGTTTTTCACTTCCTCCCAAATTCTTAAACACTTTCCCTTGCCTCTTCTTTTTCCATTCCATAATCCTCTCTATGTTTCAATTAAGGCCTGGTCTTGATGTGGACTTTTCTCCTGTCTGGAGCCTCCAGTATAAAAAAAAAGTGTGTAATGTGTTACTGTAGATACTTGCCACTCTTTTTTCAAAACTGGGCAGGAATTTAGCCTGAAGTTATTGGTGTATTAAGAGAAGTATTTTAGCAGGTAGATTATGCAAAGCAAAGATGGAAATGTCTTGAAGGTGTAGTAGCCCTGAGAATTTTCAATGGACGTGAGTCTTTGTCCCTGAATCATAGAGGATGGATGTGTTGGAAATGAAACATCTGAGGATAGCATCTCATGTGAAGAGGATTGATTGTATAAGAAATACAGTGTGAGAGTGAGGTGTGATAGTGAGCATAGTCTGAATGATAGAGCTGACCAGGGTGTGCTTAAATAGTTTGGAAATATGGAGAGAATGAATGAAAAAAGACTGACAAAGAGGATCTATATGGCAAAAGTGGAGGGAGTAAAAGGAAGGGGAAAATTGAGGAGATGGAAGGATGGTGTGAGAGAGGCTCTGAGGTGTCAAGGCCTGAACATTTAGTAGGGTGAAAGGCTTATATGGGATAGAGTAGAGCAGATTGGTGTGGTATGTGGGGTGCAATGGGCTGTCATCAGCATGTGAAACGCTCTGGAGAAACCATGGAAGTGGTCTGTAGGGATTGGCAATGGTTGTGGCTGTGGTTGGTGGTTTCTGGTTTTGATGATTTTTGCATGACTTAGAGAGTGGATAAGGGCAAAAGAGGACATTGTTTCTTCTGTTCATGGCACTTTCTCCCTAAAGTGGGAAATGGCAAATTTGCATGAAAATAAGTTTGCAAGAGGTATATGGTAATTTCATTGAAAGGGTATTCTGAATATCTTGAGGAAATGAATCACGTGAGTTAGACAGTCAGCCAAACACAAAATTTTTGACAGACATAATGTAAGTTAAAGGGCATTTGAAGAAACATACAGGATTTTATATATACATAATTTGGTTAGAGATTTATTGTGTTCCAAAGATATCATTCATCTGAATAGTTTCCACAGGAATCACATGATATCTTCTAGGATAAGTTATGAGCATGTCAAGAGCATATATGTGGCAGTGATTAGTTTTTCTTCTCCAGAGCCATAAAATTTTTCTTGAAAGAAGGGACTGATTGAATCTGAAACATATATTAGAAAGGTTTAAGAGAAATATGTAGAAAGTTAGTTTATTTATATGCCTGCATCTATTTATATGTAAGTATCAGCTTGTTAGAAGTATGCCATTCCCTTGTATCATATACTACTGGTTGCTAGCCCACAACACATATGTGCTCATTTGTCAAATTTGTCAATATGAGTCGTTACCATTAAAAAGGATGTGGCATATTCCAGCAGATGAAATATATAAAACGTTAATGATTAAAAGGGTAACATGAGTGGCTAAATATATGGGGAAAAATGAGGGGTTTAAGTTTATTTTGAGCTGAATGATGTTTTGAACCTCTAGTTTGGTAAAGTATAGAAATATCTAAAGAAAAAGTCTTCATGTTGTGGAAAAGGTGCTGGTGATATATTTCTTCTTTAGCATACTGTATGTCTCTGTGGTGTTCCCAGGTGGTAACTACAACCAAATGATATGCATGGAAGATGCAGTTTTCTTTTACTATATATATTGTTCTGAAAACGTGCATCTTCATCAAAGCCATTTTAAGAAACTTTTGCTTGAAGTAACTGCAGTCAGTGCCTAGTTAGAGAGAAAGGATTAGTAAGTAAATGATAATTTTACATGTAATTTTAAGTATTGTATATGATCTTCATTACAGGTATTTGAAGCTACACGCTGAATATCAAGGTCGTGGTGAGAGAACAGTTAAAGAAACTGCTGACTTAGTGGGCTTTAAGCTTCCCAGTGATCCCTACTAATATTGAGGAATTGGTATATGTTAAGAATTCTCTGAGAATACATGTGTATTTCTCAGTTAATTTTAGTTATGTTTCCAGTACAGACACTTTAGCAACATATATGAAAGTAATGAATAATTGTCTGTTTGTACAACTTCACTAATGATTAATAAGCTAAAATTCTTGCTATACTATACATTAATCATTCTGGAACCTTTAGATATTCATTACTGAAGATGGAAATAATACAAATTTCAAAGCCTCACTTTCCTCAGTCTAAATTTTGTGATGAAAAAATTCAGAATATAATTTATACTGAATTTTTATATTTTCTTAAAAGATTTTTTTATTATATACTTGTGAACAAGTATGAAATCCACTTGCCAGGACCAGTTACAGTTTTCAGTACTGTACTGTAATCTGTGTATATAACTTATGCATTGTTGAGAAGTTCAGAAAAAAAAGTTTAATAATGTAAATAAAAGCCTGTAGAGAGCTCAGATTCCAATTTAATAAATACTGAAAGTCTTTCAACTGTGTATTTTTCACTTACAAACAAATTCTTGCCCTGTCGGTGGTTAAAACTGTGTTTTGCATTCCTCCCACAAAAAAAGTTTCAATGAAGTTTCACGTTTGACCATCATAATGCTTGTGAAACTACCTGGTGTTTGTTCACAGCAATCTACTGACCCATGAGTAAACATCTTAGGTCTGTAATGTTATGGAGTGGAGGTGATATGGTGAGCAGTAGCAATCTATCTATCTATCTATATCTCTAATGCCTCTTCTCTTTTGGAACTCCTTCAATGGGGTGGCCACAGCAATAGAGTCTCCATGACTAGTGTTGCTTCTTAGCCTTTAATGCCTTATCCTTAATAGGCCACTGTCAGAGGGCAAGTCTAGCACAGTGTTTGCAGAGGCTCCAACCTAAATGTTCCTACCTACTACTTCTATCTATTACTCCTACCATTTGGCCAAAAGGCAGGGCTAGCACAAAGCACTCATTACAGGAAAATCTAGAGTTCTTAAGAATGAGGTATGTAAGTTGAGTGTTGTCAAATGTTATGTGTGACAAGGAGAGATTGTACGTTTGTCGACAATACCAGTAGTCCACGAGTGGGTAAGTCAAAGAGAAAAGACAGCTACCTGGGTCAAAGTGGTGCAACATGACAACTACTGAAGTGCTGGCTCACTATATAGCTGTCATAAACCGTCCTGATACCCATGTGGGTAGTGCTGGTAATATACCTCCGTGGTTGTTGACTGCCTACCAACTGCTATCTAGTAGCAAGCAAGACACATTCAGAGATTTACTCATACATGTTATGTAAACTTGTTGATCATTGTTCTACAGCTGTCAACTGTTTTTGCCCTTTTACAAGGCTTCTGGAAGTGTTGGACTTTTACCATTTTCTTCTAATTATGTCATATGATAGGCATTAAGCATCAGTACTTTGTTGCTTCTTGAAAGTCAGTGCACCTGAAGACACCTTGAATATCAGCTGCCACATTATGGTGGTAACACAGATTTATTGTTTATGGATAAGCCTACCCAGCACTTTCTGCTTTGAATTTTATGTTTTATATTTTTGTGCTTTTTTTTTTTATTAGAAATAATGCAAAAATATGTGGGAGGGGCAAAGGTTGTGGAAGTGATGAAGAATGTGTGAAAGAGAGAATGCTATCTCAGAGAGCAAAAATGGGTATGTTTGAAGAAATAGTAGTTCCAACAATATTATATGGTTGTGAGGTATGGGCTATAGATAGGATTGTGTGGAGGTTGGATGTGTTGGAAACAAAATGTTTGAGGACATTATGTGGTGTGAGGTGGTTTGATCAAGTAAGTAATGAAAGGGTAAGAGAGATGTGTGGTAATAAAAAGAGTGTGGTTGAGAGAGCAGAAGAGGGTGTGTTGAAATGGTTTGGACATTTGGAGGGAATGAGTAAGGAAAGGTTGACAAAGAGGATATATGCATCAGAGGTGGAGGGAACAAGGATAAGCAGGAGACCAAATTGGAGGTGGAAGGATGGAGTGAAAAGAGATTTTGAGCGATCAGGGCCTGAACGTGCAGGAGAGTGAAAGGCATGCACAGAAGAGAGTGAATTGAAACAATGTGGTCTACTGAGGTCGATGTGCCATCAATGGACTGAACCAGGGCATGTGAAATGTTTGGGGTAAACCATTGAAAGGTCTGCAGGGCCTGGATGTGGATAGGGAAATGTGGTTTCAGTGCATTACACATGACAGCTAGAGAATGGATGTAAGTGGATGTGGCCTTTCTCCATATTGTTTCCTGGCATTACCTTGCTGTCACAGAGGGTGGCGATGCTATTTCCAAGTGTGGTGGGGTGACGCTGGGAAATAGATAAAGCCAAGCAAGTATGAATATGTGCATATATATATATATATATATATATATATCTGTAAGGATGTATGTATATGTATGTATGTGTATATATATATGTATATGTACATTATGTGTGTGTATGTGTTTAAAAGAGTGGATGGATCTTTCTTTGTCCGTTTGCTGGCACTACCTTGCTGATGTGGGAAATGACAATCAAACATAATAAATGAATAAATAAATATATATGTGTACATGTATGTGTGTGTATGTATATATAAATGTATGTGAGTGGATGGGTTTGTCTGTTTCCTGGCGCTACCTCACTAGTGCGGAAAGCGGCGATCAAGTATGATAAAAGAATGAAATATATAAATATGTGGCTTGTATTTACTAAGTATTGTGTGATGACATAGGAAAAAGGCATAACCATTATGTTCTGCTTCTCATGAGCACAATTTTAAACTATCATGCCATGTCAACCAGATATGAGTTTTATTTTTCACTGGGATGATCCACTAGTCAGTCTCCTCCAATAATTCTGCTGTATTGGTTGCCGTTATTGGCTCGACTACTTGATAGTTATTTATGTCAAAATCAGCTCGTAACACAGTGTGATTGGTAGGTGATGTTAAGACAGGCCCTGACCTAAGGTTTCAATCCTCAAATGCAGTACTGATGACATGCAAAGGGAGCTGTGTCAGAGGCAGTCTAACTTGCAATAGTCCTTTCAATACCTCTTGGGTAATATTTTATTTATTTTTTATTATACTTGATCGCTGTTTCCCGCGTCAGCGAGGTAGCGCCAGGAAACAGACGAAGAAA
>JAYMFT010279975.1:0-24054 GCA_038088735.1 Panulirus argus | reverse complement strand
TTATATATATATATATATATATATATATATATATATACTTTTTTCATACATATTCGCCATTTCCCATGATATACATGTATGTGATGATACTAGGAAAACTGTTCTGCTGCCTTAAGAAATAATGCATATACCAGTGATATACTAACAACAACATTTATCATACCTTTAAATTTTCTTCAAGTGCAGCAGAAGTTTTACCAAGCTCTTTGACTTGTGCAGTGTATTGCTGTGAAAGCTCTCTGTGGTGAATCTTCTCTGCCTTTTTAGCACGATAGGCAACACGAAGCTGGTTGTACTTTGCCTAAATCAATGGTCCAGAAACAAAGATTAATTTCAAATTTCCAGACCAGGAAAATAAGTAATTTCATGCACTTTTACATTTCTATTAAATATTTATGAAATGAAGTAAAAGGTAAGCATAGCAAAAGCTCAGTGAAGATTAAGATGTCATTTTTACATCTACATCTTAACTTTCTTCACTTTCCTCAGCACTCAATAGCTGCACTAAGCAAAAAATTTATATCACTGTCCTAATAATGAGGTACTCATGCTTAAAATGTGCACATCAGAATTTTACAATGATTGCAAACTTGTCAGTTACGTACTGTTGTCCCTTGTGTTTATGAGGGGTTATATTCCTAGAAAAGGTGGGAATAAATGAATTCTATAAAAATAAAAATTTGCTTCCATGTAAAAGGGTGTTAAATTCCCAGCTAAGGCTAAAGTTCCCTTTATTGATGAAAATTCTCCACTGTATTAAGTTTTCATGGATGCATCAATAACAATTTCAAAACAAAATACTATATGAGCATGCAGTACTCATCAATACATTCTGTTGTTTTTTGCAAGAGGAGAGGCTGATGTCATGTGATTGTAGATGTTACTGTAAGTGATGAGCTTGCATACTGGGCCAAGTGCTGAAACTCCCTCATCATTCGCTAGTTTTTAAATTCTAGCTTTATTTCATGGGCTAAAGACTGTTTTTTCATCTTCACCTGCAGAAGCACTTGTAGGATATTCTGGAAGTGTCTTATGACAAACAGAATGAATCAAGTCATAAATGAAACAAGTGGCAAATATCATGAGACCACACCCATGATTCAGTGCGATATCTGCTTGAAAATCCCTTCTAATAAACTGGGTGTCTGACATAAACCTCCAGAATACAATTACTGCATTCAATGCAAAATCTCTCAAGGTTTTTGTCATGTTCTGCAACTAGACGACAGTAACAATGACAGACTATGCATAATGAATTAAAACATATTTACACATATCTTAAGGAAACAAAATTCCCACTTAGTGCTGCTTTGCTTAATACTTATTTTTTCTGGAGCCAATAGAAAGCACTATGTGGGGACAGTCTGAACTTCTTTAAAACATCTATTAGTTATGTGCAGCAACATAAGTGTAAACCCTTAATTACTGAAAAGTAAATTGAACATATAATTGGGTGAAAGAGTACGAGAGGGAGAGAAATGGGGGAAAAAATGAACATAATGGTACATGCCAAGGAGGCATAAAAGGACAGAGATAGGTGCAGACTCTCTTCCCATGGCCACCCCCTTGACGGGAGTTCCCAGAGGGAATGGGTGTCAGAGATGGATAAATGGAACTGGGATACACAAGGGAGACCAGTAATTATTCTCTTTTTTCATTTTTTGCATCAAATAAAAGGAACTTAAGCTCTGTTGTTTCATTGGCTTCCTTATCATTTTCATATGTAATGTCAACAAAAAGCCCCTTCCTAAACTTGGAACAGGATGGTAACTGTGGAGCTAACGTTTCAACAAACTTGACAATATACTTATTTACATCTTCTGTCAACTTCCATTCCCCTAGCGATCATGGGCACAGCAAACTACAGAAGTTTTGGACCTGCATAGACTTTTATTATGTTCCCATTTACTGATCAACCTCAAATGGAGATAACTGGCTGTGTTGGCTATCAGTTTGCTGCCCAGATCAGGACTCGATATATGTCTGTAGATTCACTTCTACTGGAGATGACCATCACATGAAAGTGTCCTTTATTCTATACTTGGTCTTTTCCTAAACCTACTGTGACTTACTTCGTACTAACGAACACTCACATTCACCCAGTCCCACACATTCTGTATGTCCATGCCACCATAAATTTCTTAAAATATTTTCATATCAATTAGCAATTCTTTCCCTATCCTTTATATCCTGTATGAAAAAAAGGACACACATATATATTTTTTCATACTTGTTAGCTGTTTCCCACATATATATTTTTTCATACTTGTTAGCTGTTTCCTGTATTAGTGAGGTAGTACCAGAAACAGCTGAAGAAATAGCCTCAATTCACTCACGTCCATTCTCTAGCCATAACGTGTAATGCACTGACACCATAACCCACTATCCACAACCAGGTCCCACAGACCTTTCCCTGGTATACCCTGGCTGCTTCATAAGCCCTGGTCCTGTACACTGACAGGACATCGCCCAATGTATACCACATTGCTCCATTTTGCTCTATCCCATGCAAACCTTACATCCTTCTGCATGTTCAAGCCCTGAACACTCACAACCTTATTCACTCCATCTTTCCATCTCCAATACAGAGTCTCCTTTCTCCATGTCCCACCCACTTCTGACACATATATCCTCTTTGTCACTCATTCTCTCCATATGTCCAAACCATTTCAGCTTTCTCAACCATTCTCTTCATATTACCACACTTCTCTCTTACACTTTCATTTCTAAACTGATCAACCCTCCTTACATCACATACAGGTACAAACATTTCATTTCCAACAGGTCCAGCCTGTCCTGTACTTTTCTTCATCTAAGGTCCATGCCTCACATCCATACATATACCCACTAACCATCAATACCAAGGCAGAAATAAAAAGCCTACCCTTGCCTCACACTTCACCAACCTCAATTCACACATCCCCCCACCCTCAGCAAAACAGATACACAGTGAAATGACCAAACGAACACTAAACAACCACCCTCCCATATCAGTCTTGAACTCTACTCCATGAGACATTGATTCACCTGAAACCAGACTTTCCAGAGAAACATGAGTCACTTTCCTCAATGTCTCTGGATATCATCCATCTCTAAACTACTGTGAGCACCTATTCAACACACTCCAGGACCCTTCATGCCCAAAATAAAATATCCACAATGAAAGACATTGAACTCTTACTGCTCAGATGCCCGTCACTCTTCCCACATCCATACACACACTATGTCACTTACAACCAATGGTCCTCCCTGGTGGATGTGGCCAGCTTCCTGAGTGCAGCAGGAGTTTCATAGATACAAGGGATTCCAGGTGCAGGAAGTATATATGTTATCCCTGTGGATAAGGAAGGAAAGAAAACTACTCATGTATTTCCTGAAAGATGTAGGAAGAAACTAAATGGGGTAGGAGCTGGGGGTTGAAAATCCCTTCTGCATTATTACTTCTTCCAGTGGCATGGGGAAAAAAAATCTATGGGAGGATGTCTCCTTGCAGGTTCAGTCATCTGTATGGTGCTATGCATAAATTTTTTCCCATATCTGAACCAAGCTCTGAAATCTGTCTGGTATGCATCACTCATGTATCCAGCACAGATGGTGATGATGTTTTAGCTGGATAAACCATAACTCAAAAGCTCACCTACATCCTACAGCCTTATCAAGATTTAACTTTCCAAAAGGTTTTTACCACAAGCATTAGGACCAGACCTGAAGGGTTTCATGGGCCTCAATTGTTTCCCGAATACTGCGTTGGAGGATCAAGATACGAGTGGAACTCTCTTGCTCAGCAGCTTCCAGTAGACGCGATCGTAGTTGCTCCTGATGTAGCTGGCCCTGGAACATTACAGAAAGTTATGATACCATCAAAATGAATTCCTATCATTTGAGGAATGCTCATGAAAACTCATATTATATACATTTGTTTTTAGTTATCAAGATGAATTTTTACCTATACCTGACTTACTCTTTCAATATACCAAAATACCTAACCTATGCTCTTTTCTCCTATCTTAGCCCTTCTGCCAATAATTTTTCCTCAACTTGCTTATTTTTGTTATAACTCTCATGTCCTTTCTTTACTCTCTGAACTCTAATAAAAGAATTCTTTCTCTGATAATATACAGAGGCACCTCTGATTCTCCAAACTATTTCCCTTTTGAACATCCAAGTCTCTCCTCAGCAAATGGAATTAATTTCTCAATCACCTCTTCCAACATCTTAACTATCTAATGCATCTGCATCTGTATTTTTTCCAGCAGTCAAAAATTACGGACCCAACGCTAGCTAACTCGATTTACAATAATCATAAAACTCGTAATAGCTGTATGAAAATTTAATCATTTGAGTTTTCATCTTTCATCAACAGGTATAAAGAATGACAGAAAGATACAGACAGGCAAAGAAAGATAAATGAATGACAGTCAAATGAATACGGTACATTGTTTCTTTCTTTTCCATGAACCTGCCTTTCCCTTAGTGAGGTAGCATTAGGAACAAAGCCTTTGAGAAAAATTAGAGAGGAAAACATAAAAGGCAAAATATATAAACAAATTTCCTGTAAGCATACGTATGTGGTATTAATCTATGACAACTTTTATCAATACCTAATGACTCTAAAGTATCATTTAAAATACCTGCTCTGCAATTAATCTAAAACAAACCTTGAGGCGAGTGATTGTCTCCAGCCAGTGCCGCTCTCCTCTATTATGGATTGGCCCACTCCCCACAGGTGAGCTTGCATGTGAGGTTGATGATAGCTTCTGTTTCCTTATCTCCTCCAGCTGAGTTTCTGCATTCTAACAGATATAAAAATTCTGAGTCAACAGTAATAAATTTTCAATTCACAACTTTCAAATCTTGGATAAAACCTACCCTGAATTATCATCATTGCAATCTCCAGCCAATAGTGTATCAATTAAAAATACAATATTTTGACATTTCTAACAAAGCTACTATTATCTACAGAAACACTTGGAAAAGAGATACGTATGTATACAAAAATTTTCATCCATGCCCATTTCTAATAACTTCACAAAAAACCCTCACATCACAGTTCTTTATTCTATCCATCCTCATAATTTCAACCATGCACTGCAGCTTATCCATCCTTACTGCTCCTAATTTTTATCTATCCAACTTATATACATCAGTGCTGGGATGAGTACTCCATCCAAGCTTTCACTGTTCTCCTAATTTGTTTTCCTTACATGACTCCACTCTCAGCTTAAGACTTCCTACTACCATTCTTACTGAACTTCACTACAAAGTATTCAAACTAATCAAAAACTTCTAATTCTTCAACAGTGAGGCTCAAATATCATGCTCTTAATCACACATACCTTTCTTTCTTCCTTTTCACTGTTGAGTTGTTCCTGTTTTTCCCTGAGTTCATTCTGCAGATCTTCTACTCTTCTTTCAGTTTCCTTCAGCCTTCCCCACTGATTTGCATGATCATCCTTGGTAGCTCTGACATCTGCTGATTTCTTCTCCAACTCATTTTGCATGTTTGTTACTTCAACAGATAGTCTGTCCTTATCTTCCTGCAGGGCTGTAATCTGACTCTTTAGTGTCTCATTCTGTGCGAAATAAATAAGCATTTAACTATCTAATATTCATGAAACATGGCATCAGTTCAGCAAAAATATGCTATATGAATTCAAGAAGCTGCATTTCTGGATGAAAGTAAAGACATTATGAAATTTTTCATTACCATGAAAATATCAAATCTGCATATCATTCAAACAAAATCTTTTCTTACCTGACAACAAATCCCAAGGGGTCTGAGATATTTTTTCTTTAATACCTGTTGGCCTCCCCACCCCCGCAGAAAGGTAATAACATGGGCAGATGACTGAGCCTTTGAAGAAAAATTTTTGTTTGGCTCCATCATCTGTTCTCCCCTTCTTTGAAAGTTAATACAAGGGGGGGGACTTCCAGCCCCTTACTCCTGCCCCACTTAGTCGCCTCCTATGACATGCAGGAGATATATTGGTAGTATTTTTTCTCCCCTATCCCTAGAGATAAGTCACAGAATATGTGGAAAAAAAAAAAAAAAAAAAAATGCAATATCGTGTGTCAACATACAACTCACAGCAAAAAGTATTTTTCTTCTTTGCCTGATTGCCTTTCCTTCTTTAAAAGGTAGCATCAGGAGCAAACAATGGACACATCTGCACTCATCTAACCTCCAGCTAGGAGGTATCATGTATAATGTATCGAAACCACAGACAACCACCCACAGCAAAGCCCCACAGAATAAACTTTTACTTTGAATACTTCATGTGCCTTGGTTCAGCCCAGTGACAGCACACTGCCCCTATATCCATCATTGCTCTACCTCACTTTATTCAATATATGCCTCCTTCCTTCATGAACTGAATGTTCAGGCCCCCGAACACCAAAGCCTCCTTTGCTCCATCCTTCCATTTCCTCCGTGGTCTTCCTCTTCCCCATAATTTCACTATTTCTAACTCCGATTCAATCTGTGCCAGTACCACTTGCAAGTTTGTTGCGCACCCAATGCTCATCCAATGAGCGTTAGCACAAAAGGGTTATGGCAGACACAGCAGATCCTCTCTGTCAGCATGTCTTCACTAATCTTTTCCATAAGTGTATATCATTTCAGCATTTCATAGTCTGCCCTCTACCAAGCCACTCTCTAACAATGTCTTTTTATTACACAATCAACCTGCCTTACGCCTCATAATGTCCTCAAATACTTCATTTCCAACACATCTATCTTATTCCTTTCTTTTCCATTCACGACCCAAGACTCACATTCATACAATACAGCCAGGACTGCTATACTTTCAAATACACCTGTATCAGCTCTCATAGACATCGACATTTTCTTTCACACACTCCATTATGCACTTAGGACCTTGGCCCCATCTTGTATCCTGTGACTCACTTCAGTCTATAAGTTCCAATCATTCCCAGATACCTAAAGCACTCCACTTCCTCCAGATCCTTGACATTTAACCAAACAAATGGGCTGCCAACAGGCAAGGGCCCATGTCGGACCAAACACGAGGGTCCGACGATCTAAACAAACTGCATTAACCAAACACTCAAACATCCCCCTCTCTTACCTCCTTACTGCACCTCACTGCCTTACTTTTGATCACTATTACATTCAATTTACTCCTATTAGACACTCTTCTGAACTCTGTCACCAACTTTTGGAGTCTGCCACCAAAGCTGTTAAATGCAAATAGCAACTGATTCACCATCCATGTACCCCAGCTCCCAGTACATTGCTCCAAGACATTAGCATTAACCTGCCTCACAATCTCATCTTTAAACTGATTAGATGCCTATGGTAATATCACACATCCTTGGGGCAAACCCACCTTAACCAAAAGCGACTTATCTTCCAACCTGTTCGCTCACATATAAGTTTTACTCTCCAAGTAAAATGTCAGCACTGAATTTAGCAACCTTCTATTTACTCCCTCTATCTGAGGCAACTTCCATAAGCCATCTCTAACAATCCTATCACACATTTGCTCCATATCCATAAATTCCATACACAAGTTAATCAATTTCTCCAAGTATTTCTCATTTGAATTCTTCAAAGTAAACACCCAGTCCACACACCATCTCTTCTGAAACAACACTGTTCCTCTCCAGTCACTTACTTTGTGCACAACACCACCCTCTCAATCACCACTCTCCTATACATGTTACTAGGTATAATGAACAGACTTACATCGTTTTCCTTATATTCCAAAATTCTTTTTTGATTCCCTTGCCTACATACAAAGGTACAACGTATGCACTCTGCCAGTCCTCGGGCACCTAATCTTAGGCCAAGAATAAACTGAATGGCCTAACTAACCAATCAAAAATGAAAGTCAGTATTAGATGAGATTACAGACTTACACCTTTTTCACGAAATTCCAAAATTCCTTTTTGATTCCCTTGCCTACATACAAAGGTACAACGTATGCACTCTGTCAGTCCTCGGGCACCTAATCTTAGGCCAAGAATAAACTGAATGGCCTAATTAACCAATCAAAAATGAAAGTCAGTATTAGATGAGATTACAGACTTACACCTTTTTCATGAAATTCCAAAATTCCTTTTTGATTCCCTTGCCTACATACAAAGGTACAATGTATGCACTCTGTCAGTCCTCGGGCACCTAATCTTAGGCAAGGAGAATAAACTGAATAGCCTAACTAACCAATCAAAAATGAAAGTCAGTATTAGATGAGATTACAGCGGAGTTTCTCTAGAAAGGCTGTAACAACACTGATGGAAATGTAGATATCAACAAAAATAAAGTAAAATGCATTATTTATAACAAATGAGATATATATTAGAAACTTTTTAAATACCATTACAAATATACAAATTATAATCTATCACTGTCAAAGGGAATCAATCAAAATACTTTGCACTGCAATATTTAAACTGTCTAACCTCCTTCTTTGCTATTTTGAGATTGATACTAGAAGTATATTCAAGGCTCTCCTTGTCAGCAGAGATCTTGTCCTTCTCCATCGTGCGTTGGTGAACTTCTTGCCATGCCTGCTCCACTTCAATCTTAAAATAATATATGCAAAGGCTTCATATAATTGGTATGCACTGAAATTCATGGTCCAAAATTCACAACTGGTAATACATCCATCCACCCCTACGTAAAAGTATGAACTGACAATACAGTGTTTAATCCTGTGATATGAATTCACATACTGGATGTATAGTTAATGCTGCTACAAAATGAGTGGCTTACCTGACAACAAAAATACATGAGTGTCTAGTGCCACAGCTTGGACTACTGATTTGCAAGAAAAATGTTTGGTGTACTAAAGCAGCAGATGGTATATATAATACTATGGAATCACTTTTCATGAAAAAGTGAGGGAGCAAGACCAGCAAAGTTTCTAAGCAAATTACAGTGGGAGTGTGTTTACTGCTCTGATATAAAAAGTGAAGACAATGACATGGTCAATTTCAATCTATTATGTAATTGCTGCTACCATAACTCTCTAATGTTTCATGTACACTCAAGATAAAATCTATATTGATCTACTTTACTCTCAAACTGGAAAAAACAAAGGAAGTGGTGCTAGAACTAATAAAAATAATATAATAAAGGGAGTCAATTCCCAATCTTCTAAGAGTTGAACTTGTTTTAACTAGTTTTTCTCCTTAACCAACAGCTGTACCTGCTTTAGTAAGGTTAAAAAAAAAAAAAAAAAAAAAAAATCTCATTCATAACCATCCAATCCTTAGCCTTCTTTCATGATGGTAAATAATGAGCCTGATGTTAACTATGAAGAACTTAATTCATGGATGGAAATAGGACTCACCTGTAAGTTGCAAATTCGTTCCCGGAGCTGCTGAGCAAGTCGTGAACTAACAACAGAGTCAGACAGACTTAAGGAGCATTCATCTTTCCCATCTTCAAGTGAACTTAATTAAAAAGAAAAAATACAAGAGGATGTAGTAATCATATTCCCAACAAATTGGCTAATAAATACATATAGCAACAAGAGTATCACATCAATGTGGTTCCAAGAAAAGAACAAAATACAATATTCTAAATAGAATATTTTCTATAAGTCTTTGTCAAATAAATTTATTTAAATAAAATTGAACTTTCCTGCATTCAGCATGCTTGAGTTATATGATTTGGAAAAATCCCAAATCATTACGCAATTTTAAGCAACTGTATGACCCAAAATCTAATACGTTAATCAAATCCACAAAGAGTACTTATTGTGTAATTCTGAAGGTGTTATCATGTATTCCTTTTGAGTTATAAAGCAAACAGGTATATATCCAGACACTGACAAGCATACACATACACACAAACACAAGGGTAATGACAAAGTGTCCTATATACACTTTTGCAATGGAGGGATAAAAAACTAAGTAAATCTATGACATTACATTGTATTGTTTATAACACATCTCAACTCATCCCTAAATAATTTTTTTTTTCATAAACCAACCTGACTTTCTTTTGTAAATCATCCTTTTCTGCTGTCACCTTGACAAGTTGCTCCTTTGCACTGTGCATCTGTCCACTTAAGTTTCGTGAAACCCCAACCACTTCCTCAAGTCTAGCAGCCAAGCAATCATTTTCATTCACTAAGGTAATAATGCGATCCTGAAGAATTTGCTTTTCTTTCTCTGCAAAATGAAAAGTTACTTGTGTTTCAAAGAAGTCCAAAGATATGATGCATTATTCAAAACTCTCACAATATTATTTGTTTATTATTTGTTTACATGTAATGGCCATTCCCACTTGGTATCAAAAACAAGCGAAAAGTGGTCTCACAGGCATACATCCAATCTCTAGCTGACTCACATAACATACTGAAACCAGAGCCTATCATCCACGGCCAAGCCCAATAGACTTTTATTACTCTATATACTCTGATTAAACCCAATAACAGTATGGTAGCCACCATATACCACACATACAACAGATTCTAGCCAATGACTACCTCTCACTCCCCTGAATGTTCCGGTCCCAATTCTTCAAAGCCTCCTTCACTCCATTCTTCCATCACTCGGTCTCCCCTCCTTGCTCCCTTCACTTCTGACACACACATTCTCTTATTCAGTCTTTCTTTGCTTATCCTCCTCATATGCAAGAACTATTTAAGCATACCCCGGTCAGCCCTCTCAAACAGACTGCACTTACTACCATACCTTTCTCTAACACTGTCATTCCTTTCACATGATCAGAACACCTCATGCTACACATCATCCTCAAGTACTTCATTTCTAATACATCAACCTACTTCCTTTCCTCTGCATCCATGACCCAAGACTTACATCCATACAAAAAATGTTTGAACTACTATACCTTCAAACATAACCATCTTTACCCTAACAGACAATGATCTCTCACTCACTTTTTAATATCTCTCTTCAAAATTATGATTTCAGCCTTCATGGTCCTATCTGCTGCCACATCTACTCCCCTGTACCAAAAGCATAACATTTCCTCCAGGTCTTCCTTGTTTCAATTTACACTCAAACCATCTCATCCCACCCCCTGCTGAATCTTATTATCTTCTATTTACCCACAATTACCCTAAACTTTCTCCGCTTGCACACTCTCTGAAGCTCTGTCAACAGCTTCTGAAGTTTCCTTATTGAGAATGCCTTTATGGGAAATACCATCAAAGCCAAATAAGTGTAAACGGCAACTGCTTCACCTTAAATGCTTCCATCCCAAACTGCATTCCTAACCCTTGCCTTTCAACCCTCTCATTTTCTTTTTCTTTTTTATGTTAGACACTTCAGTTACAGACAAAAGTCCACATCAAAGCCAGGCCTTAACTGCAATATATAAAAGTTAATGAAAGGGAAAAAGAAGAGGCAAGGGACAGTATTTACAAATCATGGAAGAAGAAAAAAACCTGTCTTTTAAAATGTGCCAGATTATATCTATTGGGAAAGACATGAGAAGTTTGAGAGACCCAGAGCTTTGAGGTGCTGGGAAAGAAACAATTATCAAAATGGCCCACCCTTGAGTTGCTAAAGGCCACACAGTAATCATATGACACAGCAGGTTACCAAGTACTGTGTGGTCTAGCAAGTGGTGGAGGCTAAATATGAAGGAGGAAGCCAAAAAAGGGGATTCTAGACATGAGACCCAAATGCCATACCCTGTCAAAAGCTTTGAATATATCAAGGGAAACTACACAGGATTCCCAAAAATCTTTTTGGAATGATGACTAGACATTAGTAAGATAGGAAAGAATATCATCAGTCAATCTTGCCTTACAGAAGCCATACTGGTGATTAGAAAGAAGACTGTGAGACGCAACATGTCTGAGGATATAGGAGTTGAGGAGTGATTAAAAGACTCTGAAATTGGTAGATGTCAAAACAAAAGGATTATAGAATGTTCACCAGTTTTAGGGATGGAATGTACCAACGCATGCCTACAAGAACAAGGGAAAGTTTTGGCTTTTAAACAGCAACGGAACAGAAGAGCAAGCACAGATGCAAGTCCAGAGGAACTCTCCTTCAGTACATGGGAATGGAAGCCATCAGTACCATAAACCTTGAGTGTGTCCAGAAAAAGAAGTGTTTTTACCTCCCTTACCATCTCCTCCATGAACACGTTAAAAGCCAAGGTGACATCACTCACCCATCACACACTTGCTCTCTTTTTCAGTTCTCCTGACCGCCTGTTGCTTTCTTTTGTGCTTATTCCAACTAATTGGCTTCTCTATCACTAACAATATAATTTCTTCATTCTTTGCTCATCCACTTGTTTTAGTGCATTACACGATAAACAGAAAGTGGACGTGGGCAAATGAATGAGATGTTTCTCTGTTCCTGACACTACCCTGCTTAACTGGGAAAAGCACTGTATGAGACAAAATATATATTATATCATAAAGATTTTCATATCATGTTTACCACTCATTTTCTTTACAATAAAGATACATATCTAAAATTCCATATTACTCTACAACGCTGTTAATGGTAACTCGCTTCAAATGTTGCCATATTATTGAAGAAACCAAGTTACCATGAGAGGAATTCAAATATAAGTGCCTTCAAAGCATAAACCTTTATCAGCTTGTTTTCAGTCTAAATTTGGCTAATCATTTATGTGGAAATAAGATACCTAAAAAGAAAAATAACAACTTTATAGGCCTTACTGGGTATACAACAATAATTCACATCCTCTTGTTAGCCTTATAAGGCAAGCAATGATTTATTACTGGGCACTTAAAAGGCATGTAAACAGTGCAATTCATATTCTACTTGGCCATACAAGTTATGTAACTGCACCTTGTAAAGCATGAAATTATTTCTAATCTTAATGTGATTAAAAGAAAAAGAAATTCTCATCTTCTTGCGACTTATATACTGTAGCAACTAATTCTTATTTATATGACATGGTTTACAAAGCATCTAACTTCATGAAGTCAAAGGGATAATACCTGCTTGCTCTAACATCTGTATCCAGTTTTCTTTTTCCCTTCTGAAAGTTAAGTTGAGTAGTCCTTCTGACTCTGGACCATGTCCTGCTATCTGAGCATTCTCTTCTTGCATGTTCTTGTCCAAAGCAGTTTCTTCAATGGAGCACTGGGACGACTTTTTGCTAGACACCCGATGAGGACTAACACCCTTCAAAATACTATCCTGCTGACTTCCGCTTGGCGAATTAGGTGACCTGGTATATGTACTAGATTCCTTTCCATCTTCTTTCATTTGTGAAAGCCTTAGTCTTGGTGAATCAGTTTTCACTTGTGACAGTTCACTTGCATCATCAGCTGAATTTGTTATCACTGGTTTCATCACACCTGTTAAGCTTTTGTCTATTGCAAATGACTGTTCAATATCCTCACTATAGTCTTCTTCTGGAGGTGTGTTCATTACTACAATTTTGTTTCCTTCTGCTTCTGAGCATGTATCTCTTATTTCTTGATTAGTTTCTACTTCCTGAATAATGTGGGCATTACCAGAAGCCATGTGAATCATCAAGGGTGTTAAATCACCAGATCCCTCAACCTCAACACTTTTATCACATTTCCCTTTACCTTCTTCTTGCGCTAAAGTGAGTTTCCTCACCAGTGAGGAGTTTTTATTTGTTAACAAGTCAATTTTCTTCTGCTGCTGTTCAAGGGTTGAGGTTAACTCTTGATTTTCTTTTGCCAACTGAATTAACCTTGATTCAAATTCAGATCTGTATGATGACTGGCCAGAACTCAGTCTTTCATCAATATTCTGTATTATCTTACCATATTTTTCCATGATTTTCATCACTGTACATTCAAGATAAGTTTCTGATGTCACAGCGGATGATTTTAAATCTTTGAGACCACTTGCAATTACTTCATTCTGTCTTAATAACTCCTCTAGTTGTGGGATTAATTTGGTATCCTCTATTCCTGAATGCTGGTTATCAACATGATGAGTAAAATCTGCTGCAATTACTTTATTTTTATCACTGTTATTTTCAGTTGAAATGAAAATGTTACCTTTTTCACTGACTGGGCTGATAATAGCCTGATCAACTAATGAAGTGTTGCTAAAGTCTGATCTGTTTTTCTGGAGGTTGGAATTTATAACAGACATATTTTCAGCAGTTTTATTTAGTTTTGGACTATGAACTATACTTGAAATACTGTCATTATTCTCATCATCAATATAATCAGCAATTACAGGTGTAGTCTTATTATTAGCATTTTCATGGCTATTAGAGTTACTAGTAAGACTTACAACTTTTCTGTTTACATCTGTCTCTGTTGTGACACCAGAAGAATCCTTTACAGGAACGTTATCTAAACATGCTTCAGGTGCAACATTCTGAATAAGGGTTATAGCAGAGTCATTAGCAAGACTTATAGGTGTAGTGCCATTAGCAGCAGCAACCAATGTCTTATGACTACTAGAAACTGGGATATTCTGAACTGTACCACCAACATTATCAGGTTTTCTTTTAGCTGTTACACTAACAGAGGCACCTGCAGTAGTCTGGTTTAGGAGAGTCGTAGAATCCTCATTCCTATCAATAACAGTTGTAATGCTATCATCATCACTACCAGGAATGACATAGTTTACTTGGTGATTTAATGACTGTGTCTGACTGCTTTTGTCAACTTTAACCATTTTAGATTTATTTTCAACTACATCTAATTTCTGAGCAAAATGCATGTTCTGTTCAGACAGGACTCGGATTTGTGCTTCCAGTTTTGCAGTGTCCAGATCTCTCTTGGAAACTTCTTCACTAAGTTTAAAGTTCAGTTCCTCTCTTTCTTCCCTGAGTTTCTTTATTTCAAAATTAAGTTTCTTCATATCTCTTGTAGCATCTGAATCTTCAACAAAAATATGGTCTTTCAAGCTGATCTGAGTCTCTTTTACATCTCTCTCCACTTCTCTTTGCAAATGAAGTTTTTCAGTTACTTGTTCCCCACTTTCATCCATATTTGTCTCTTCCTCTAAAACCCTCAAGTGTTTCTGATTTTCTTGGTTCAACTGATCAGTATCAACTTTTAAGCTATTTTGGGAGTCATTCACAACTGATCTTCGAGTCTTAGCACAGCCCAACACTTCTTCTTTATTTAGTGAATATAATTCATCCTCCTTGGCACCTAAGCTCTGATCTAAAACACTGGTCATTGTACTGGTTAAGCCACTGCTTATATGTTTATCATCTTCACTGTTCACTTCAATGGTTTCCATTACATCTTTGCAATTTCCTACTTCCTCAAGTTCTTCTTTGCTAGTTTGGGCTAAGAGAAAAGTGACAGCTTTACTGGTATGTATGGCTGCATCTGCTGTTTTTGGAACACTATCTTCCTTTAAGTTCTTTTTCAAGGACTGATTTTCTTCATTCAATGATTTTATTCTAGCTTCAAGAGCCAATTTTTCTTGGTCTACTTTCAAAATTGATTCACTAGTCATTCCTTGGAGAAATTTATGCAACTGCTGATTCTCTCTAATAAGTTCTTGGATTGTTGCATTGATAGAATTGATTTCACTACTAAGCCCACTATCTCCAAGACCAGGTAAATCAGCCTCATCATTTTGTAGCTCATTAATTTTTTCCTCATTTTCAAGGCTTTCCATAGAGAGGCTAGGAAACTCATTTTGATCCTCATTAATCATGCTAAGGTAAGTTTCACAAATGGTTGTTCCTGCCTTCCTCTGTTGGTTAGACTCCTCTTCGTAGCTCTTACTTCGACTTTTATATTTCTTAATCCTTGCTTTCAATTTCCTGTTATCAACTTCTTCCAAGCTCTGACTTCTCCTCAGACGTGTTTGTTTTCCTTTGGAGTTTTCATGCTCTATTAATTCCAGCTCCTTCTGTGTTGCACGGTGTGCAATAAGTGACTGAAGTCTAGAATCCAATGCCTGCTTCCTAACCATAATGTCGTCAATATCTTTCCTCAGTGACCTAGTTTCTTTCATAAGTGGATGATGAGAATTGTCTTGATTCTGAAGACTATCTAGCCTGTCATTATGAAGTCCATTCTGGTAATGAAATACACCTGTGTGACTTGCTTCTGGATATTCTACAGTCACATGTGATGGTCCAGGAATATAATCTGTCTGACTATTGAAATCTACTGGGAATAACCTTGAATATTGTGATGTATCATTTGATATCAAATGAACATCATTAATACTGGCAGTTTTTTCAATACTTCTTTCAATCACAGAGAAGTGTGGAGAAGTAGTTGGGTAAGCACTCCCTGTATTCCCATTTTTAATGCCATGTAGTCCAATATGATCATGAACAGTATGGAAACTCTGGAATGCACCATCAGTGAATGTACTGAAGTTTCTGTTCACAGCATCTGTGCAAGGTGATGATAAAGGAATATTATTCAATCGTTCAGAAGGATCATGATTGTCAACAGTTTTGTCTGTTGGTCTTCCATCTACATTATTTCCCTGCCAAAGAAGGGGTTGCTGACTTTGCTGGTGTGATGGATGACTTTTATTATGACCATGGGCTACATGTTTAGAATAATGGTCATGTTTATCAGGCATGTTACTACTATGACCCTTGTTCATATTTTCAAGCCAATGGGTAGTTTGTTGTACAAGGTGGTGATGAGCATCTCCTGAAAGATGAGATGTTTCACTTCTTGCAGGACGAAGCGTGGAAGCCTGAAAAAATTACAAAATATGTCAAATCAACACCAAAACATGTTAGTCATGATCATCAGTTCCTTTCAAGTAATCTACCTAACTTTTCTGTTTGTCTCTACACAGTATGATCTCTCACAGAGACACAAGTATCTTATCTAGATACATAAATCACACTGACAACACTTAAATATGCAAAAATATGTATTATGACTTTAGAACCTTCAGAAAATAATGGCTCAAAAAATAAAATCATGACTTTTGACAGGTTGACCTTAGCCATATAGTCCCTCCACTTCTAACCATAAACATCTTGGTTAGTCTTCTTTTGTTTATCCTCTCCATTTGTCTGAACTATTTCACCACAGGCTTGTCAACTCCTTCATTAAGAATGCACTTACTTCTACAACTTTCACTTACACTGTAATTCTTCACATGATCAATCTGCCTTACACAACATACAACTAATCACAGCTACCCAGTGGCCCACTACTCTGTGTTTCTCACATGGTGACCAAGAAAAATACATAAAAAGAAAATGCAAATATGAAAAAATGGCTAGTTTCAAAAACTGGACACAGCAACAGCAGGCAACTGTCTGCTAGTGGGTATGGCATCCACTAAGACAGCCAGTGCGATGTTTGTGAATTATGGCGGTCAAACAAACTAGTGTTCACTTCAATCCTGAGTACAACTTCCTCATACTGCTGACAAACAGCATGAGGGAAAGTACCAAAGCAAGTCTTGAGCTTCTGTAAAAAAAAAAAAAAAAAAAAAAAAAAAAAAAAGGGGGGGGGGCAGAAACCTTGGAAAACAATTAAACATTTCAGGGCATTTTGATGCGGGTCAGCACGCTGTTGATATCCCCAAAGCTCTTGGTTTTCCCACTATATCAGAGATAACAATATGTCAGCATGCAGATACAGTGGGGTAGCCTGCCTCCCAAGAGAATACTTTTGGAGCACTAATTTCTCAAACTAGAGGTGAAGTTACAGAGAACATGGAGCTAATGTTGAATGGTTAGATCAAAGATGAAAATGAATGCTTGTATGTACTTATTGCACTGTAGTTTTACTTAAAAACAATACTTTTCAGGCAGTATTTCTTATCTAAATGCTTAGATTAACAATATATCTGTATTATACTGTACACCAAATTTCTGCTTAATGCTGGAGAGGCATTCCTGGAGAACATAATTTGGAGAAATCACTGTATAGTGGAGCCCCTCTTACACAGGATTTAATGGGATAAGGGACTGTGTTCTTAGGGTTGATTTCTCAACCTAATTTCTCATAAAATATAAGAGTAAAATGCCAAGACCCATATAGTACAATACACATCAAAAATGCAGCCTAACCCTCTGAGTGCATCACAATAATTCAAGAGCATTCTCCAAGTGTAATTTACCAAAAGAAAATGAATTTGCTACTTTGAATTTTTTCTTATTTCTTCAACATAAGAAAACCATGAAGTTTCCATTTATGGCATTTGAATTCCTTGGAAATTCAATCATATAATGAAAAGATTTTTATAATAAAAGTGGAAAACGTGATTATCAGCATACAGCATAAATTTCACCCAGTTATTTTGCTCTACTGGGTATTATGACTTCCCATAGGATGGATGTCTATCTCAACCTAAGTATGATAAAATCACTGTAGTATCTTCAAAATCTGCTGTCAAGTACAAATGCAGTTCCAAACATCAACACTTTATTTAATGTCAACAGTACTACCCTTATCCACTTAGCTCATCCTTAAGCATTCACAGTTTACCCAGAGATATAATACTAGAAAATAAGAACATCTTCAACTATGAAAATACATACTGCTCAATATATTCCTGCAGAAGCCTGTCTATATACTACTTGGGGTAAATGTTACAACATTCAAGCATGGCTTACCAAGAGGGGATGTTGCTCATATGAGGACAATGTTTGAGTTAGGTTGTGCAAAAGACTAAGAATCTCCTCCAACTTGGCCTCATCAGTTTTAGGCTCTCCATCACCAAGCTCCTGTAGAGATTACACAGGATTAGCATGCAGTTATGGGTGAAATGCAGTTCATGTTAAATGGACATACCATATACAAGAGTCATAATAAGAATCAAAGTGAAGAATGAGACAATACCTTTATTATAATTAACATAATTACAAAATAAGAAGATATAAACTACATTGGAAGCAAATCAATCACTTTAGTATATGACTGTGGCTGAGCACTTGAGCATATGCAATGTTTGCTCATATGCTATGATAAGACATTCTCATAAAAGCATCAATATCTAGCAAAATGTGCCTATTTTAACACAACAAACAAGAAAATATAAAAGCAATACACACGAATTTAAATATACAGATGAAGGAATTTAAAAAGCATGACTCTGGATCTATCACTAGACAATCTAACTACAACAGTAAAGACTACCAGCTTCTTCAGACTGAAGGTCCCTCCTTGATATACACCAATCTAGCAACAGAGCAAGAGAAACACAGAGACAGTTTGATTATCTAATCACAGTAGGACCTACAGCAAATCAGATGGCTGTAAAAGTTGGATACCTGGGTGTTTTAATAACACAAATTGAGAACACAAAGTCCATAATCCTTGGGGTTGAAAAACGAGCAAATTTTGGATTCTTATGGATTCACAATTTATAAGCCACAGACTGTAGTCTGAATACATAAACATCAAAAAATGTTTGGTATACCTACTGCTAGAGACTGAGCGTGAGTGAATGTGGCCGTTTCGTCTGTCTCCTGGCACTACCTCGCTGGCACGGGGAGTGGCGATGCTAATTCCCATAGGGCGGGGTGGCATCAGGAGTAGATGGAGGCGAGCAAGTGTGAATATGGACATGTGTATATACATGTGTATGTGTATGTATGTATATATGTATATGTTGGTATGTATATATATGTACTGTGCATATATGATCATGTTTGTATATATGTGTGTGTGTGTGTGTGGGGATGTGTCTTTTTTCGTTTGTTTCCTGGCGCTACCTCGTTGACGCGGGAAACAGCGATTAAGTATAATAGATAAATAAATATATATATGTTTTTTTTTTTCTCATATATATCCGCCCTTTCCTGCATTAGCGAGGTAGCGTTAGGAACAGAGGACTGAGCCTTAGAGGGAAAATCCTAACTTGGCCCCCTTCTCTGTTCCTTCTTTTGGAGATGTCCACATAAAGGCCAGGCCCCAATTGAAATATGGAGGGAATTAAGAAACGGAAATAGAAAAGACAAGGGAAAGTATTTGCAGAGTTTTGAGATAGTGAAAGACCTGTCTTTTGAAATGTGCCAGGTCATAGTTATTGGGAAAGATATGGGAAGGTAGAGTTCCAAAGCTTCAACACGTAGGGAAAGAATTTGTTATCAAAACGGCACACTCTTGAGTTGCTGATGACCACACAATAATAATGTGACCCGGCAGCTTGCCGAGTATTGTGTGGTCTAGCTTGTGGTGGGGGCACACAAGCAACCAGCTCTCGGAAGCAAAAACCAAACTAATACCTATAGAAGAGGGAAAGTGAACCAACATTACGGCATAGGGCAAGGGGTTCAAGCTTGGAAGTTAGCCTGGGACAGTTAATGAGTTGCACTGCTTTCACCTCAACTCTGTCAAGTAAGGATACAGAATTAGAATCACCCCACATGTAAGAGCAGTACTTCATACAAGGATGAATCAATCCCTTGTATTAACAGAGCAACTGTTCAGAAGAGAAGAAGTTGAGACATCTAAACAGGACACCTAGTTTCTTAGAGGCAGACCTAGCTATTCCCATAAAGTGGGATTTCCAAGAAATAGTGGATAGTACAGTAATATCAAGTATGTTCATGGAGTCAAGAGGTGAAATTACAGAACCATCAAAGGAGAGACAAGAGTTGTGGGGAGTTTTCTATAGAGAGATGGGTGGAAATTGGGTCTTGAAGACATTAAACTCAACAAGATTTTGTGTACCCCACTGAGATATCCTGTCCAAGTCTGAGTTTATTGAGGAAGCTGTGTCAAGACGAGATTCAGATAAAGTGAGAGAAGGGGGAGCAGAATTGAAGTATGTAGATGAATGCAGTGTTGAGTTGTCAGCATGTGAGTGCGTTAGATTATTAGTGGAGGAGAGGAAATCATTGATAAAAAAGGAGAAAAAGTGTAGGGAACAGGACAGAACCTTGAGGGACACCACTTTTGATTGAGAAAAGTGGGGAGGCTGATCCACCAACAACCACAGAGGTAGATCAGCCAGAGAGGAAGCTAGATGTGAAGTAGCATGACTCCCCACAATCTTTCAGGGATGTTGACCAGACATTAGTAAGCTAGGAAAAAATATCACCAATGGATCTCGCCTTATGGAAGACATACTGGTGATCAGAGAGAAGACTATGATTTTCAAAGTGTTCAAGGATATGGGAGTTGAGGAGGGATTCAAAGTCTTTGGAAATGGTAGTTGTCAAAGCAATAGGATGATTGTTAGAGGGGTCAGAATGGTCACCCTTCTTAGGGATGGGATGTATTAATGCTTGCTTCCAAAAGCAATGTTTTGTGTTTTAAACAGAAATGGAATGGATGAGGAAGCACAGGTGCAAGTTCAGAGGCACACTCTTTCAATACATGGGGATGGATACCATCAGGACCATATTCCTTGCTTGTGTCCAAAGAAAGAAATGCTTTTCGGACAGTCCAATAAGAGATTACGAGAAGAGGCATAGGTTTAGTAAGAGGAGCGTCAGGGGGTGAAGGAATGTTAGTCATCCAAGGTAGAGTTAGAGGAGAAACAGGAACCAAAGTTGCTTTGTTTTTGAGGGAAACAGCTATAGTACCATCAGATCAGAAAAGTGAAGGGAAGGCAGAGCGACAGAAGTTGTTAGCGATACCCTTAGCTAAAGACCAGCAAGACCTAAGGTAGGGTGACTGAAGTTGTTAGAGATACTCTTGTCTAAAGACCAGAGACCTATCAGTGGATGAAGAAGAGAGGTTATTGCACTTTCTTTGAATAAAGGAACGCTTCACTTCATGGATAACGTGCTTGTAGAGATTATGGGCAGTGATTAAATCTGAATAGGAGCCAGAGGAATGGGAATTTTTCCAAGCCCGATATGCCTGATCCCTTGCCTGAACGACCTCAGAACAGTAACGGTTGAACCATGGATTGAATAAAGAGGTCATCTTGGAGCAAGAGAGGATAAATGCTTTCATTCCCACAAGAATAACCTCTGCTATGTGTTTGGCGGAGACAGAAGCATCACCACATTAGAGACTAATATTTGAATATATATATATATATATATATATATATATATATATTTTAGCATCTTTACTTAAAAATGATTGATGAAATTATCATGGAACAAAATATAAATTTAAAATGAAACAGCTTTGCATTTATATATAACTGGATATTATATCATCTGTCAATAGGTAAAAAAAAAATTTGTTCAGAGAAGATGAAATGCAACTGTAGTCATGGATGCACTCAAAAAATGAATAAAAAAGCTTCAAGTTCGAGAAAATGAAAAATGAAGTGCGATCAGGGATGTGATATGCCCTGATGATATAGCTTTGAGCAGTCAGTGCTTACGTGAGCCCCCAGAGAGGAAAGAGAGAGAGGAAGGGCGTCGATGTCACGGGTCACTGCTCTTAGATGCTGCTAGCTGTGAAGGGGAGGAATGATGCAAGTGAGACTAGAGGTATTTCAGCAACTTCTCAGTTGTTCATAAACTTCTCTGATTGCCAAATGAGACTGTAGATGATATAAGTTTGAATTATTCATAAACTTCTTCAACTGACAGATAAGACTGAGGATATAGTACAAAACTCAACTGATTATCTGGTAAGAACTGAAATGAAGTAATGCACTTAGTTCCAAAATATTAACAAACTTCTTTAATTATGAAGAGATATGTGGAATGATCTATCAAATTCTAAATTGATTTTATAATCTGTAAAGTTTCAATAATGAAATCTTGTTACAAATATTTCATATCAAGTAAGAATCAAAATAAAGCATAACACTCGTTCATGATATTCATCTATATGATTAAGAGATAAATCAAGAAATCTGATCTTTGAGAAGGTACAACAAATTTGAAACTTCTGATGAATAAACGTCACACCAAATTCCGAATCATCGTTTATTATCAGAGTCTTGATAACCTTCCTCTCATGGTTTGAAAGTTCTATAATAGAGGGCAAATCCTTCAGAACTGAATCTTGATCTAGCTTTTTGTTAGTTTTGCTAATGGTGCAATGAAAAATGCAAAAGATAAAGTTGTTTTTTTTATCTACTTCTTTTAATAGTAGGTCAACTGCTCTTGAAATTACCAAAACACAGTTTAATCTTTCTGCTAAGGTTATATTTGTAATGAGCATTCATTATAATGAAACAGTTGTATAGGATATGTTTACTGTTTAGTCATGACTATGAGCAAATTAATTGTTCTAATATTTTAGGGGATGATATCTTATTGCACATATCCCTATCAAGAGGGATGAAAAGCTTCATTTCCTTAATATTTCTGGGTGGAACTATGTTTCAGTTAAAAAAATTATAAAATCAGAATTTTGAGTTGAAAGGAAGTAATATTTTGTAGGAATAAAGCAAATGAACATGTAGTAACCAACAAAGGATACAATTGGCCCTGGCACAGAAAAGTCTATATTGATATTGGCCAGAGATTAAAATGAGTGGATCCTATACAAGATGTATTCCAACTTTTTATACTGTCAAACAAAAGGTGATATCTTGAGATATGAAAAGTAAACTGAATGATATAGAATCAAATTTACCAAGGAGTAATCTTCATCTACTAATCACATGTCACTTTCTTCTGTAAGAATTACCTGAATATAAGCTGGATTCATCTAAGTCCTATGGAATAATCAAAATATTTATGAATATCATTAAGTAACATAAAAGCTGTCTAATTCTTTACTGCCAGATATAATAATTTTCAACATTCTAAGATGTTTTAAGGTCTTGATAAGGACTTTTGTCCAAGATTTGAGCACCTGACACGCACAGCAAAAAATTACTATGCTCGTTTTACTCTTAAATTGGCGAAGAAACCATGGCACTCTTCCATAGTTAAGGTAGCTGATTGGTTCATATACAATGGTTGTCGCTGTCCATGTATTCACACTAAGTGTGTTCACAGTTTATAAACAGACCTATTCTTCTGTATAATAATGTTAAAAATTGGGAGCATAAAAAATTAGATAATTTAAGGCATTAGCACTTTAGAGGGGATGTTAAAAATGTTAAACATGTATCACAAACGGTCAAAGTCAAGGACAATATCATTTTTGAATGAAGGCTATTGATTATTTCTTTGTTTTGTAGCAAATATAAAGTGTTAATGCCTTAAAATCATTTAAACTTTTTTATTTATTTATTATTTATTATACTTGATCGCTGTTTCCTGCGTCAGCGAGGTAGCGCCAGGAAACAGATGAAGAAAAACCCATCCCC
>JAYMFT010279964.1:0-10505 GCA_038088735.1 Panulirus argus | reverse complement strand
TCTCTCTCTCTCTCTCTCTCTCTCCCTGTTATCCTCCGGCCCTGCCAGGAGGGGGGGGGGGCTGGCCCGGGGTGGTGGGACCCAGGGGAGCAGGCTAACAAGGGAGGTTGCGGTGCGTGGCATTTGATAACTGGCCTGGAAACCGGTTTAGAACTCGTTCTTTTATGTTCACTCAAAGCCTTTTACCATATACCGTGTCGGGGCTGCTGTTTTGGGATCCTCTTTCCACAGCGCTCACCACGGGTGCTGCCTCCTCCTCGTCATCCTCCTCTCCAGACTGGTGTATTTTCCCCCCCATTCTCTCGTCGCGCACTCATGAAGGATATTTGAGAGAGAGAGAGAGAGAAAAAAAGAGAGAGAGAGGGTCTTTTGCCTGGCGTCTCTCACAGCAGATGTAGCGCCCACTGACCCGTCTATTCTGCTCCTTTCTCTACCTTTTGTCTGTCTCAACCTGGCCAGGCCAGTCTTGTACATTTTATAGCGATTCTTCCACTCTCGCTTTTTCTTTTTTTTCTTACTCTTTTATCGCTATGCCGCTTCTTCTCAATCTCTTCCTTAGACCTCATTTGAGTCTATTATTATGAATTCCATCCCTAAACTCCGCCACGTACAAAATTACTGCTAAATATTCCTTTCTGAGTTCTATACGTCTCCTATTTCTATCTTCTTCGGTGTATATCTTCGTCACATATCGTGTTTATATATTAGCTTCCTGTGCTCATCCCACGTCGAGTACGAGGGTCGCTCTTCCTCTCCCTTATGCAAGATCATCCTCGCTTTGTACATGCAGAACTCGAGTATTCTATCGATAAAAGATCAGAGAAACCACACACGAGCCGTGGGGGGGGAAAGGGTCTGATGGCTTATTCCAAGCTGGTGGGAGATGGAACAGGGCTTAAAATACAGCAACTACAACATCCCTCCGGCTTAATAAATCTTACAATAAAAGAGCTGTTGTGTTATTGCCGTAATGTAGTATTCTACAGTACAACAGTTATAGCATGAGAGTATGAGTGATCCATGGTCTGATGAGTGAGAAGAGTGAATGGCCAGGACTGAGGGAATAGTGCGAGGCAGAGGATGCAGAAGTGAGAGTCAGTGAGCGAGAAACCAGTGTGTGTGTGTGTGTGTGTGGATACATAGGTGAGGGCAGACAGCAGAAGACCCGATGGTCTACGACGAGCTGTGTCGTCCTCTTCGTCAGGAGTAGAGAGACGTCAGGAGAGGAAAAACTCATTCGGAGGTTCCCCTCCGTACTTGGGGAGGAACGACTCGTCGTGTGGGTAAAGAAACAAGTGTTTCACAACTATGGTGCTGAGTTATCACACCAGACAGACGGACGGGCGGAGGGACAGACGACAACAGGAGCAGCAGCAGAGGCGGCGGTGAAAGGCTGACAGGGCGACACTCAAGTCAATTCTCTACAGCAAGGGAGCAAATGCCCTTGGATGGTCTGACCCTTAAGGTCTACTGGAAGTCAAAGGCAGGGTCATCATACCCAAGGGTAATGTACCCACGCCTCCAAGGGTCATGCAAGGGCTAAATGTTGTTTACGAATTCGTTGGGAATCATTGTGTAAAGAAACATTTCATAACTCTTAAAATTATCATTTTCACATCTTAAAAAAATGTGTTCAAATGAAAAATTCGATCTTAAAGTAAGACTGGAGATTGAAAATATCATTTACTTTATATATATAGCGTGACAAAGGCCTTGGCTATCCTTCCGTTGGGCCAGGACGCGAGAAAACACAACCAAAATTCAGATTCTCTTGAGTATACATATTCATCACAGTCCCACCACACTCAGTCTTCTGTTCCCTCAACCTTGATTATACAAACGAAACCTTAATTCTCCCCACTCTACATTTTACAGCTCTCTCTCTCTCTCTCTCTCTCTCTCTCTCTCTCTCTCTCTCTCTCATTTCCTCTTTTCTGTCCCTTACCGTCTCTCGCATTCCTGTTTCTATATTTTTTTCTTTATTTATCAATGCCACCAGTTTTCACTGACTTGCTCTCCCCCTCTCACCTTATCTCTCTCTCTCTCTCTCTCTCCCCTACCACTCCGCCCACATTCAGCCCCGCTCCCAACGCCGTCCTACCCTCCCTTCTCCCTTCTCCCTCTTCCCTTTAGTAAGGGGAGGGGATGGAGGAAGGGTATGAGGCCAGCCCAGAGCAATATTAGCGTCAGGAACGCAATATTAAAGACGCTGTGAGCTCATTCTCTTCAGCTTCTTCCGTCCCAAGACATTTCATACGCCTCACTGGGGCGGCCTGATGAGTTGCCGAGAGGGGTGACCTTACAGAGTGGGGAGACCTTGGTGAGTGGGGTGACCTTGGAGAATAGGATGACTTCAGTGAGTGGGGTTACCACGATGAGTGGGGTGACCTTTGTGAGTAGGGTGACCTTGTGGGATGGCCAGCCGAGTAAAGAGAGAGACCTGTCTAAGGGGATGACTTAAGTAGTTGATCTTCTGAATGAAGTAACTTGCCAAGTTACATGAAGTTATTTCGTGAAATAACTCACAGAGAGAGACGGTTTACTGAGACCACACACACACACACACACACACACACACATTACAAGCAAGAGCCAGCAAGCAAGATGTGGGCACAGCTGAAGAACCATAATTGAATACTGAGACTTGGGTGTCGAAAATTCCTTTCCCGGAGGGTGGGAAAGACGGCGGGACTGACAGGCAGGGAGCACAGGGTGGAATACTCCTCCACGGACCAGTTGGGGTCAGGTTTCTTTCACCCTGTGACCCAAATAACGCTACAGCTCTATGGTACGGAGGTACGGACGAGTGGCACTCTCCCTCATGCTGTGCGGTACGGGGTAAAAAAAAAAAAAAAGAAAAAGGTAAGAATTCTATTGATGTCGACAGAGCGACCCGGAGGAAGAATTGATGAGTTCTGTGTCCGTGTTGTGCACAGGCTGTCAACACTCGTTCTTATCGGGCCAGTTGCGGAACGACCTCCCTAAGGGGGGGGGGGGAGTCGACCTCTCTCTCTCTCTCTCTCTCTCTCTCTCCACCTGCCTGATTCTTGTCGACCTAGCTGATTGTTTATCGACCTCCTCCCTCCTCGCCTGTCGACCTCCCTGCCTGTCATCGACCTCTCTACCGAATAACTTCTTCCCTCACCAACAGAACCACGACGGAGTTTTACAACGCTAACATTTTCACATTTGGTTCGGCCACATCCCGGCAGGGGATGCCGTGAGACAGTTGTGACAGCTCGTCAGGAAAGAGTCAAGGGTTTAAAGAATACGCCTCAGCGTTTCTTCTCTCAAGGGGAGGTGACGATCAACAGAAAATGTAAGCCGTGTAAACCGATACAGATCATAAACATTACGCCATAACAATATATAGATAAGGAGAAAGGAGGAAAACACAGTCTCTAATATACATTACGAGTTCTCTCGCTGTCAATCACTTCCTTGGCTATGCAAAAGAACAGTGAGAAACTTTAACAGACTTATCATATTTCCATCAAAACAGGAAATGGAAGAAAATGAAAATAATTTCTAAAATTCTATGCTCGGCTGAATAAGGTCACGATTCTATAATATCGAGAACTGAAAACAAACACGACAAATATCACCTGAATATAAACTGTGTTCATTTGCATTGCACTGGAAGTTTAAGTGAATCGGAAGCAACGTCTTCAAGAACATATCCCTGGCACACCGGTCTTTGTTGCTGATGTATCAGAATTCCTTTTAATGCAGTGTCCTCCTCGCGATGTTTCGACGCAAGCCAAAATAAATACACCGGAGGGGTAGACCGGAAACACAAAGACGCACCAAGCAACACACTGACATAAACAAAGACGTTATGACAGACAACAGACATGGTGGCTGTATGTAAGCAGACAGAGAGACAAAGAGAAGACACGGAAGAAACATAAAGGGATAGACAGGATGACAAAGACAGGAGACGAAGGACACCATGCAAGGGGCAGACGGAGACGGGTACACTGACGACGGGGACGCGTAAAAGGAAGATATGGATACAATCTAGGAGATGAGAGGAGTTAGCAGTGCTGGAAGAGACAGGAAACAGACGGAAACACCATGACAGACAGACAGAAACGGACGCATTAAATGAGACAGGTAAGGATGAGCACCCTGTTAAAGACAGGCCGAGAAAGACGTCGCAAGAGACAGGCAGAGACAGAAACACTCACAGAGACAAGGAAAGGAGCCGCAGTATAAAATTTAGACGGATGCAGACGCTCTACGGTATACGGGCACTGACAGGTAAAGTGCTGTAGACAGAGTGACAGAGGGAAAAGATACAAGACAAAAGACATATAATCTTAAACACACACAGAGATACCCTCCCAGCAAATGCTTCAGGAAGCAAACGGGGAAATATTTGGACTGCCATCAATAACTCGTGCGGGAAAACAAATGACAGCAACACCGTTCCCCAGTGGTTACTGCTGATCGAAAAGTGATAGATTGCCTGGAGACTGGAACTGAAGGACTGGGTCCGAACTGCCTGGTGAAGAGGACGGCTTCCCCTGATGATTCCGCCCTGGGATTGGTGTCCGTGAATCAAAGCGCGCGATTCAGGTGACTGATTCTACCAGACCTACGGGAGGGAATATGCGACTCACCGAATCTCTAGGAGATATGCTAGTGAGACAACAAACAAAAAGATTCGGCTCCCCTGGTGATTCGGCCATGGGAGGTGTGTCCGTGAATGAAACCAGACGATTCGGGTAATTCATCCCACCGGACGCATGGTGGACAAAAATGAGTCTCTGTCAGAATCCCTAGGAAGTTCTGCACTGAGCTGTACTTGAGAATCAGGCCATCGCTGTAGGCCCATCAGCTTAAGACAGAGGTACCACATGGAAGGCAACAAACATCTCCTAATTAACCTCTGTTCATTGCTTTAGCTTTCCCTTCCCTATGAATAATATCAAAAGACGACGGACCTTAACGAGTTGGCAGATCAGTGTGTGTGTGTGTGTGTGTGTGTGTAGGCAAGACTGTCCCTCATTGGTATTCCCAAATTTGATATATTTCTTCGCAGAAGTCAGTACATAGATCATTAATGTGGGCGGAGGAAACCGACTCCATTATAAGTTAGCAGAAACACCTCAAGATCTTCCTTTAAAAATTTATGAGACCAACATCCTCTTGCAGAACATCTCCGAAAGGACACTTTAACTAAAGGCGTTTGGGTATCTATTCCCTTAAAAGCAACAAGACTGTAACTATGAAATGTGATGACAAGGATACATGGTAACCATCTGTACCTGTTTATCTGCAGCGTTCTTATGGAGAATATCCTTCACGATTCCTTTAATCCACTCAGTCCTCAATGTTCCCAGGAGGACTTCCAGTACATATTCTAAGCCTGGCAGGATCCACGGTATCCTCTTCAGTGGCGCTGGCTCCGTCCAGCCACCGACTAGTCCCTATCACTCCAATGCACTCACAGAGTCATCCCTTCAACAAACATTCTCTCCACATGTAACATTTCGCTTCAAGAACTCAATCCTTTACCCCAGCACCCACTCCACACATCTCTCTCTTCTATCTCCTTCCCATGTTCTCTGTTCTTAGTCTCTCTCTCTCTCTTTCTTTCTCTCTCCATCTCTCTCTTACCCCAGATTCAAATCTTATAAAACCCGTTTCCACACGTGTTCCCCCAGATCCTGTTATTCCACTCATGTTTCAACTGAACAATTCCTTCCAGTAAACTCCAATAAACCTGCACGCTCCAGTTTCCATCCTTTCTCGTAGCTATCGCCAAAGCTTCCAGCCTTGTGCATTTCTGCGATCGTCTGTCTCTGACCTCACACTCTACTTTCCCCCTATCTTTGCCGACCACGCTCCTCAGGTATGTGAATATCCTGATGCCTCGTCAGCCTCCCACGTCTTGGCAGTTCCTTGCGTTCTCAGTCCCTTCTGTCAAGTACAACAACAACCTCGGTCTTGTTCGAACTCATCCTCAGCTTCCGATATTCACCACACAACCAGTGTCCTAAGTCATGCTAATATTCGAGCCGTTAGACCAAGCATCGGTCTCAGAGAATACTGTCATATCCCCAACTGCCGTTCCTTTGTAATCTAATTCTTGTACTAATACTACATGCTGTACCTTCTCTGTACCCTCCACATGTATGAACACTATGTACCCAAACTAGACACAGGACAGACACTCCTTTCTCGCCTTAAAGTCCTACCGGATCATCCCAGGTCCCTCTTATACACCCCGTTAAGATGTATTCAACACAGTAACCCTCGCCGACTCTCTAGGATGAAGTTAAGTGCGCATCCCCTCCACCGTTACCTCCTGCCATCTGAGATCCCTCGTTCCCAAGGCGCAGTTACGCCGAACCCACATTGGGTTGTACAGACCGCTACAAGAACAAACCCATCATCCCTACCACTGTCATTATCATCCATGATCAGTGGGCTGTGTATCATCCTTCATTTTTGTATCTGTGTATAGATTATCTAACTATACCACCTAGTTTCAGAGCTCTGGCTAGTTGGGGAAGAATTAGCTCTATAACCAGAATCTATCAAGGTAATTTATTAAACTACATGTCTCATAATAAAAAAAAATATTATCATTATTATCATTAATAATAATATTATCATTATTACTATTAGTATCATTACTAAAATTATTACTTCTATAACTACTAGCACAATAATTAGTCTCCAGTATCATTACACAGTATCAGTTTTTGAAACACACACACACACACACAAACTCTCTCTCTTTCCCTCTCGTTCTCTCTTATTTCCTCATACACTCACTCTATCTCCTCTCTCTATCTCCCGTAAAAAAAAAAAAAAGGAAAAATCACTCTCCACTGCATCCAAAACCTCCCCTTTAGTCCGATCCACAGTCCATGCCTGTCAACGCTGTTATAGGTTTTTGTGTAAATCCGTAAATGCTGGACACATGTTCTTTGGCTTTTACCCAACTATCTTTCTCATCTGTCAATATCTGAGCCGCGCTGGTGCCTCCCTCTTTACCACCTTTAGTAAGTAACTTCTTTGAATTTCCACGCGAAACCAACACACCGTATATTCCACCTGATGAGCTAATTTCCCTGTAGGATGACATTTATTCCTAAGCACTTAGCAATACACGTATGTAAAGCCAATACAGCCATCCACACCCAAGGGGACAGAACTACCCTTTCTGAATGGGTTCATCCCGCTGGGGCTCGGACGAGTCCAGCGACTCCTCTTCACTGTGTTGCAAATGAATGCCACTGTGTGTGTGTGTGTGTGTGTGTGTGTGCGGCAAGACCCTCCGTGTCTGATGTGGTCCTGTCCATAAGTCACTCCATCTACCTCGATTCCCTCACCACATTCCATCTCTTTTAATTGCCATTATCGCATCTCCAGACTCAAGTGTTGCTGCAACACTCGCCCCCACATCCTGCAACAGTCCACCTGCCCTTCATCACCTCACCGTGTTAATGTTTCTCTTCAGTGTTCTGGATTCGTTAATTTTTCCCATTGTTTTCCTTCCAATTGTCGTAGAAGTATGGACTTCGCGCAATACTTACATTTAATCTCCTCCCATATTTACACTATCCCTTAAATACACACACACACACACACACACACATATATATATATATATATATATATATATATATATATATATATATGAACTAAAATTCCACGAAACGCTAACATTTTCTCGTTGCGATTTAAGTCGCATCTTTCCACCGAGCTCCTCCTCGCAAATTCTTTTATTTGTATAACGTATTTTTGAAGAGTCTTGTTCGTACGTATTCTGGCACAGGGACCTTTACGTGTTGTTGACCTTTGATCCCGAATTATGATTTTTCCATTTCCTTTATGCTTGTTTTTGTCGTGCTATGTGTATCTATTTTTCAGTTGTTCTTCGCCACGTTCTCCTTCACTCGAGGCAATTCATGTGTTTAGATAAAGCTCTTGAGTCGTTGCCACACTCCTTACATTCTCCACTCAGCAGATTACCCAGTCTGCTGTTTAACACCTCTGTACATAACCTGTTTACACGCTCCACCTCGTCCTCCTCCTCCTCCTCCTCCTTTTAAACCACACACTTCAATTACTCGAGGGAGAAATTACCTACTCCAAGTGGTGACTCGAGCAGGACCTAGAGAGTAATTCAGTTGTGTTTTGTACCCAAGGACAGACGTACTGCGTATCCCACGCCCAAACTTGAATACAGATAATCTCAAGTAGAAAAAAAAAAAAGAGGAAAAAGACTTAAAATACTGCTCAGAACATAAACATACAAACGTCATGAATGAAGAAGAGAAGATCAATATTTCTCTAGATTTTCTTTCCTCAAGACAAATACGTCTTTCCCCGCTGCTCCTATATATACTTTTTTTCCACCGAGATGACTGCAATTAACAGGCTAAAACAATGGAGCCAACGGCAAAAAAAAAAAAAAAAAACACTATATATCACAATAGGTGATGTAGGGGTGTGGGGGGGGGGAGGTGTGGAGGACGCATGTGGATGTGTGGAGCCAAGATCTGGAAGTTGGGTCTCACGGGAGCTGTGCTGGAGGACTCTGTGTGTGTGTGTGTGTGTGTGTGTGTGTGTGTGTGTGTGTGTGTGTGTAATTTGGCTATACAACTCATAGGTTTGAAACGCTTCACGGGTCTCTTATATATCTAGCCCCTGGCACTACAAACGATGCTCTGCTTGGCAGAAAATCATACGTAAATACGATCTATAACCAGGTAGAATTTTGTACATTTGTACGACTGAAAACATGCAACATACAACACCAGCGACTGTACTAGAGGTACAATGCAGTGTACGTGTTAGCAACAACTTTCAAGAGCTCAGCTTCACCGTCAAAAAAAGGTTTTGTACGTAAAAAGAAAAAAAAATGATACTCTATTGGTCAGAGGTGACTCATGACAGCCTGGCGTCCATTCTATTTGCCACATTGGAATTTGTTAGTTTGTTTCGCGTGTCAGTCTTTTATACCGACAGTTTTGCAATACATCTGCTACTTTGGAAAAAAGAACACTTCATGCACCGCGTGTGAGACAGATACCAACATTACCATCTATTTGGATCGCAAATGTAGAAAGAAACAGTGTGTATGTGTGTGGCTTTGTATATATGAGATTATATATGGGAACTACGTGTGTATGGGGATTGTATGATCTGTATGCAAGTGAAGGATATATATATATATATATATATATATATATATATATAATCATATGCAACACAATATCTCTCATGTTTTAGGAATGAATAAATTACATTCATGAGGTCGCACGCAGCACGTAGTTCCACATTAACAAAAGGTTCTTAAACGTCTCTCTTGTGCTGAATTTCTCATACCTAGTCTGAGATGTGTTGATGCAACAGATGTTATGCTGACAATTAAAATGACAGACGCATAATTTGCATCAAGTGTATATATTTGTCCACTGCTTCTTATAAAGTATGGCTAATGAATGAAAATGATAATGATGAAAATAATGATAATGATAATGATAATGATGATGATAAGTAACAACAATAATAATAATAATACTAACAGAGGGCACTTATAATGTCATGCGCATTACCTATTTCAAAGTAAGTCTCAGTCTACACAATGACTGAAGTGATGCCCATTGAAGACAAGTAGGAAGTGAGATGACACGAACACTGCCAGTCACTGACAGGCAATGAGGTGACATGACTGTCATATGCTCACACACACTTCACCATACGGTACAGTTATGTGTGAAAAAAAAAATAACAGAAACGAAAAATCAACAGTCAAAGGCTTTATTGAAGTCCTTTATATATATATCAAGGTTAGTTTAGTGACTATAGTACTCTTATATATTACTTACGCTCAAGGTTGTTATGTAAAAGTCCCCATTACCTAAAGAAAGCTATAACAGTAATGGATAAAGGTTGCAAATTCCACCAAAGTCGGGCATCTCGTAGAAACGTCTTTTCTACATCCAATAAAGACACTGGTAATCAGTCGACAGCCAGCAAAGTAACATAACGATCATTTTGCTGTGAAAAGGCCATTTGTCTCTTCGAAGCTTTCTGCGCAACTCCAACTACCTTCCAAAGCTCAAATTCCTGACAGAACGACCCTTATATTCCATCCCCAAGTTAAATTGATTTGAAGAACTTAAATAATTCGGGCTGTGCCATGCAGAGAGAGAGGCTGCTATATACTATCTAGCGCTATGTTAATAGAGAGACGGAGTTCCTGTCCAAGGGTACAGGAATACAGTGAGGGTCCTGGCATCTTAGGCAGGGACTCCTAACAAGGTCCCCCGAGGCAGACACGAAAAAACCATCTCAGGCAACAATGTGCGTCTCATGATTCCAAAGGACACCATCTGCCAAGACGTGACGTCCTGCCTCCTCATCCTCCTCCTCCTCAGTCTCCTTCGACAGGATTTGAAAACTTTTATACTAAGGAGAGAGAGAGAGAGAGAGAGAGAGAGAGAGAGAGAGAGAGAGGGAGAGAGGCCATGGAGGGG
>JAYMFT010279953.1:0-10505 GCA_038088735.1 Panulirus argus | reverse complement strand
AAATATATATATATATATATATATATTGCAATAGGTCACAGTAGTGCGCGTGATCTAGTATTTGCTGATGACAGGAATATCATTGAAGGTCTATACAAACTGGTTAATCTTGTCGTAGGCAAAATTTGTAAACGGTTCCCCAGGGGTCTTGTTCACATAAAGAAATTTTATGACAGGCGCGGTGCCAGACGAGAACAACACCATAAGGAACCATATACAGCAAAGCCATCAAAGGACCTTTTACAGCCAAGCCACAAGGAATCATTTACAGCTAAGCCACGAGGGACCATTTACAACCAATCCAAGCCACAAAGGAGCCATTTACAGCGACCATTTACAGCCAAGCCACTATTTTCTCCACAAAAACTGGAAACATTCCTTTGGAAACGTCAGTGATTCTGAATAATCTTGTGACAAGACTTGCAAACACAACAACTTTCCCTGGCGTCTCTTTATTGGCGAACGCTGAGCAAGTATTGGCAGCTGAGGACACTGAGCGATGAGAGCGCTGTAAACCCACCGAACTTTATTGCTGTTGCTAAGGCCCATGTGAGTGAGTGTGTGTGTGTGTGTGTGTGTGTGTGTGTGTACGTAGGACGCGTTCGTTAGCGGAGTCGACGTATTGCGGAGACAACAGAGGCTGAGCTAATCACTCTTGACAAAATGGATAACGTAGATCATTCCCGTTATTTTCCACTGCGACGCTTTTCATGTGGGAGGGAAACGTGGACGGCTGAGATGATACAGTGATTTACTACAGCTGTTGCTGCTACAGCTGCTCCAGTCAGACGCAGCTGTTGCCGACACCCCCTCTGGTCCCACACGTGAGCCAAGATCAGCCTCTGATTTTGCGAGGTAGGTTTCGAAACTCCGTAAACACAAACCATCTGTTATCGACGTGACCTCCTTCCCGTAACACAACAGCTGTCCACAGGAATTCACTCCTCCCAATCAACACAGAGGATTCCCGTGTCAGAATCGCCTCTTAAACGTTCAGACTAATAATAAACGCATATCTGAGATCAACAAAGGGTCGAGAGGAAGGGTGGGGGTGGGGAGGGGAAGCCATGATGTTTAGTCAAGTGTCTTCCCGCCACAGGCGACGTGAATGAGCAACTGAATTTATCATTCTTTATTGAGGGACGGACTACAAGGGAGGAACATTCCTTAATGGTACTTAAGGCCACAGTTATTTTAAGAACTGAAGACCAGTAGTAAAGGAAATATACGCTTGAAAATCTATACGGTACTGGATCTCTCTGCTTGTGGTATATTGTACAAAGCTTGTGATGTATTTTGAGGTGTTCACGGGATGAAAACTGAATGAATAACATACAATTCAAATAGTTACGCTTCGACAAGATTCTGTTCTTCCTTCGCTAGCAAACCAAAGGTATAATGAAATGCATTATGTATTTACAAATGGCCCTTATTATAACACATTTCTATTTGTTCTTCATTCATGAACACATTGCAGGGGCACCACCTGAAGAGAACATGATAACTTCCCTGTTCTTCCCGTCTGTAAACAGTGATTTTACTTACCGTTCATTACAGTCGCTGCTCTCGATTTAAACACCTGCTTTCCACACCCGGCGTTGAGAAGGTAGGTGTGAAACAACAACAAAAAAATGTATTGATCCATCCATCGCCCTCTTACGGTTAGCATTTGCTCGTGGAGGACGAGTTCTCCTAATTGTGTTCGTGTGACTAACACCTAGGCACGAAATTAGTGGAGGGGGAAGGGAGGGGGTATTTACTGTCAATGTACATACATAGCAGCCTCTCCTGATAAAGGCGGCCTGTAATTACGCGAGACACTGTATGAATTACTTATACAGTAATGCGTCATGCGATGGTCGTACGTCATTTGATGGTCGCGCGTCATGTGATGGCCATTATATTTTTTTTATCGTTTATAACGTTGGGGGACGCAAAATTACAAGTAACAATTCCTTATTTGCGTCCAACAATACCTGACGTTTTCGATGTCACGTAACCAGAAGGGTTTCAAGCGCTAAGAATAAATAATCTTGGTTCTCAGAGGCGAGTTTTCTAGATACCGTAGCTGCTGAGTAGTCTCTCAGAGACCTTGTTTGCACTAGGTTACGTGTGGCTGCGTGCCAGGCTAATCGCCATCAATAATGCATGACCACGCAGTTAAGACGCAAACACTGTATGGCTATGATTGCAAAGATCAGTCCTTGTGCTAAGGGTGTGTGTGTGTGTGTGTGTTGTGTGTGTGTGTGTGTGTCCCAGTGACGGGGTATCGAGCTGGGGACAGACATAGAGAGAAAAAGAGAGAGACGCGAGGCAGCCACACAGTGTGGGCAAAGTGGTCGGCCATGGCTAGCCTTGTCATATTATTAGTCACTTGTCTAGTTTTGTTTATGTCTCAGGTGCGAAGGTTCTTGCATTATTTTTATCATTTTATTATCATTATTATTATTATTAGTAGCAGTAGTAGTATTGTTTGTAACTGGTAGTGTTATTATTATTATTATTATTATTATTATTATTATTATTATTATTATACAACCACAAGTCCCATTTTGTCGAGCTCCAGCACCTTCAAAACGGCGCTTTAAGCAAGACTGAGAAATGATATATTAATTTGGAGTCAAAATCTCTCGGATGAGACTTTGAACTCCTTTTCGTCCATCGACGATGGTGCAACACAGTCAGATGTGACTCTTCACTTGTGTTATGGCACAGGCAAGCAAGGTCCGAGTATATATAGATATATATATATATATATATATATATATATATATATATATATATATATATATATATATATATCTATATATATATTTACCTTTGGGTTGATTACTATTTTGATGAACATTACTTAAGTCACAAATTCTACATTAGTAAATTCCAATGAAAGAAGAATGATCAAAACATTTAATTGAAAGTCAGCTTTAGTTAATCTCGTTTACCTAAAGTAAACCAGTTTTTCCGAGTCAAGCTGGACAGGGTTACTATAGCTTAGTAGAGAATGATTTATTCATTGCAAACACTAGATTTCATAGGCGCATCCCAGCACTGGACAAACTCAGCCTAGCCTAGCCTAAACGTTCTTAGCACTGGACAAACTCAGCCTAGCTTAGCCGTATCCCAGCACTGGACACACTCAACCTAGCCTAGCCTACGTATCGAAGCATTTTAGAGCGGCACAGCCTATAGGATTGATAAGCCCAGCGACAGGCAGGGTAGCAAGGGTAAATTCAGCAAGCATCCGCGAGACACAGGCCCCCAGTGTCCCGTCTGGTCACCACACAGGGATATTACTCCCACCGTCCGTCTTCCCTCATGTAATATTCAGAGGCTATTGGTCGCCTCCCCAGTACATTGCGAACGTCCCAATACACGGAGGTATAAATACTGCGATCCCGTATAGATCCATATTGCCCGCGCTTGGCTAGTGGGGAAAGGACGGTGGTATTGTGTGCGACAACGAGACAAAAGTCACGCGAGGTAAGCACAATGCCTAAATGGCGGAATAGCTGAGGGTATCGTACGCCTCTCTCCTGCCCGAGGTACGATAGCTATGGCTTTTAAGGTCATTCATTTTCCTTTAAAAAGTCATTAAAAAAAAAGGTTTCTTCATTTGACTTAATTGGTTTGTTGAGAAATGACGGTGCAAAATAGCTGGCTTTTTTTGTGCACTCAACCCGTCGTCTTTCGGTTCGTAGAGATAAAATGTCGACATGCGATACCGTTGCGAGGAGCGCTAACCATATATTGCAGCTGATTACATTGAGGGAATGTTTACATTCATCAGCTGATGGCGCGTCGGCTTGATTGCTCGTTCCCCCGGACGCCGGGGAAAAGCCATAAAATCATATCGTCGTCAGTGTTGACAGTTTCATATAATATATTGCATGAGAAAAAATATATATACCGTATGTGCCTATCTTTTTTTTTTAAAGTAAATATTATCACAATTGATATAATTTAGGGGGCGGGCTCTTGCTGCTATGGAGGATCGGTACCGAATTTAAATGGGGTTAGGTTTTAATATTAATACAATCGCATAATTCACCTCCCAAATATTGGAAGAATAATTTGAAAGAGAGCCATAAAGTCAGCTGAATCAGGAGGTTAGATTTAACGTAAGAGATTAAAGATAAACTTTAGAGAAGTGTCTTCAAATCAATAGTGTATACGTGCCAAGATCCCACGACTGTGTGTTAAGTCAATAACAGAGGAAACAAACTGTGGCGTGTGTCTCCCAATTCTGGCCTTCTTTCTCCCCTCTCCTCCAACTGGTTAGCCTCGTTCCTATCTGGTGAAATCTTAAAACAGTTTTAGAATTAGTCCTTTCTCTCTTTTTCTCTCTTTCGTCATGAAAATTAAGAGCCTTTTGTGCTGCGCCGAACACCGACAGGGAGAACAACAACAACTATCAGCCATTGCTGGGACCTTTCGACTTAGTGATCCAGCAACAGGCTCGCAACGCTCCAGATGTATAAACCCGCTTCTAGGAAAGAACACTCTGAGAGAGGTTCTAAAAAAAGAACGCCATATAAGATGCTCTAGAGAGGAAGAACACTGAAAGAGGTTCTAGGAAAAAAAAAAAGAGGGACACCTTGAGAGCGTACTAGGAAAGAAGAACACTGGATACATTTTAGGAAAGAACATCTGAAGGCTTTCTAGGAATAAGAACATCTGGCACTTACGAAACGTCCTCGGCATCACCAAACCGAGACAAGAGCACCAGCAAACAGCCATCATCAGCGCTATCATCAGCTCATCAAACATCTTGGAGCAGGTAAAGGAAACGCCAGACTATATATACCTCAAACGACATACTTCCCTTTTCGGATAGCGGACTCCAAGAAGCCCAAAGTCCCCTTCGAAGACCTATGTCAAGGACTTCAAGGAACATAGAGGTCCCTCAAAGACCTCCTTCAAGGACTCCAGGGAACCCATAAGTCCCTCAAAGACCCCCTTTCAAGAACTCCGAAGAACCCAAAGGTCCCTGAAATACCTCCTTGAAGGACGCCTTGTACCATTATTTGGGAGACTTCGACGCTGACGTCACACAGGTAGGAAGCCAGCCGCACGCCAGGAACAACTGCTGACTTCAGCCCCACGGCACGCGTGTGAAGGCCTTCTGTCAACCCTAACACACGTGAGTGCAGGATTTTTCTGCGGCCCCAGCACACGCGCGTGCAAGTCCTCTAACCCCAGTACTGGTACACCACGACTGAATGTTGTTATCAAAGGAAGTGTGTCTTAAAGGTCAGGCCATCGTTCCCAGTGATTGTACAGCTGGCCTCAAGATTCGTGCATTCGTGCGAGGAGATCGCGCCGTCGTGCTCAAGGGATCGTCCCGTCCTTGCGGTGCACGTCTCGCTGACGTAGAGCGGGAAGCTGGAAGACAGACGTCTGTTATGTCAGCGGTTTTGTCTTGGTGGAGAGTTTGATGGGGTCCCCGAGGCACAGCCAGTGTGACATGCGCTTCCCCGGGCGGCTACTGTCTACAGCCTATCACCATACATTTACATATGGAATGACCTACGAACCGGAGTCCCATTAAAGTCACATTACGTTTAAGAGTACGGCACACGGCAACGCTGCCTTGGGTCCACAAGTGAAGAAAAAGCACTTTGCCTCATTTCTGAAGAACAGCTAACCTGTAGGTTCGTATCCATTGCCTCGCGTGAAGTCAGAATGATCTAATCTTAAAATCATGACGCTGAAGCTATCAATCATTTCGATATCTGCATTCAGTCATCCCTCAGCTTCCTCGTTTACATATTTCCCGTTTCCAGTGAATTTTTTCAAATGAGAAACGCCATCTTCCTGGTCCTGGGGTGTTCTTCATCGTCTTGACAATGAACGTCAGTCAAGAGGTTCGTGGGAGATTCGTGTACTGGAGGGGCGGAGGGGCTGCTGCCCCCTCCACCCGACGGTACTTGCCAAGCCGACGCCGCCCTCCTCAGCCCCAGACAGACAGACAGACACACACACACACGCCCTCCTCCTCCTCCTCCTTCCTCCCTCACGGTTCACAGGCCACGCCTCATGAAGCCGTCCGCTGCGCTCGGCTCTTTGACACGCGAGGTTATACAACTCACGCAGCCAGACCTAACGCCACACGGACAGTTTGTGTGTTTTTTATGTAATTTTTTCACATCATTTTTGAGGAAATTCGTGTGTTGTGGCGGCGGGCTGTGGGGGACTGTTCTACACGCTCAGCGGTCGTGAGAACTTGGCTCTGCGCCTCCCGGTAAATCTCACGATGCTTGAGTTTTTTTGTGTGTTTTTTTCGTCCGGTCTTTTCATAGCCGTTCGACTCGTGGACACCGGGACTGTCCATCTGGGTGGCAAGTAGGGAGGAATTGCCGAAGGTTGAACCTCTTGCTTCCTGGAATCTGTGGCATCAAGACGAAGAAGCTGCTGCTGAGAGCTTGCTGAAAATGCTAGGACACCTGCAGTTGCTCGCGGTCCTTTTTCTCTCTGTCTTGCTTGCTTAGTGTCTGGGCCACCCCTGTACAGGTCCAAGGGGCCTCAGAAGTATGTGTCCTTAAGAATCGGGGTGTCCTGCATGGCGTGTCCTATACGGTAGGCGACGTTCCAGAGACCTTCATCGGCACTTTTGCTGGGTGCTGTTGTCCAACATCCTTTGCGTCGACCGGGCATCCTCTCCCGGTACACCCCCTTCCCCCCACCCCCAAGCGACCCAAATGTCAACAAAGTTTGTTTACAACTGCGGCCCAGCCGGAGCCTGGCCGCTTGAGGCGCAGGGCTGCCAACCCTCATGAAACGCGTGAGGTACGACTGGGCCTTTACTCAAAATCCAGTTGTGCCTCGTATCCTTGTCTGGCGACACTGACTGGCCTTTTCCAAGTAGCCGTCCGCAAATCATGGCGACCTTTACGAAGACAGAAGTTTTATTCCAGTGCTGTGTTTCTTGAGTCCCTCTGGAAGACCCCCCACTATGTCCACGGATCTCGGTGTTAGTTAATGGCGTCACTCAAGTACCGCCTTGTTAGCTTTAGCAGTGTGTGGGTTTGTTGGGTCAGATGGTCGAACAGGTGGAACGGAGGGGGGGGAGGGGTGCAAGGTTTTTCCAGGTTTTACATTTTGGCCTCTGCTGACGAGAGCCGTCTGCTTGTGATCCATCCATTGAGGCCTGGACCCCGCAGCGGTCGAAGGGCTGCTGCTTCCCATAGTTTCTGTGTGGACACAAGCTACACGAGGATTGGCCGTTACGACACCAGCTTTCTTTAAACATCTTTTATTTCTCTCTTCGTCTGAGGTGGCCGTGACTGGGGCATGTCTGTTTCCTGCCATGTCGACCATCTATTACGAAAAAAAGTGGTCAGCCAAACCGAGACAAGGATCTCTCCGAACGCCATCATGTATTCTTTGTATTGCATGAAGTTGGCCCTGATCCTACAGCTATTGTTTCACAGCATAACCAAGTGTAGGAAGTCCAGACTGTGTACGTAGACACTGTCCAGACTGTGTACGTAGACACTGTCCAGACTGTGTACGTAGACACCGTCCAGACTGTGTACGTAGACACTGTCCAGACTGTGTACGTAGACACTGTCCAGACTGTGTACGTAGACACTGTCCAGACTGTGTACGTAGACAATGTGCCGCAAGAAGCGCTAAAGATCTGCGTATCAGGCCATGTGACTCCCCGAGACCTCCCCTTCCTACACTGTACCTCATCGTCCGTCAGTGACTCCGTCAGTATGGGGGAGGCGCGCGCCACACTGACAACGCAGTAAATTTTAAACGACGAAATGGAATGACGCGACGCGTGACATAATCTCTCACTCAGACACGGGTGTCGAGCAAGGTGAGGATTTGGGTCCAGCTTCGACGTATATGGACTCAACCTCGATCTTTTATCAGTTAAGCTAAGGTATGAAGAGATAGCTGGATGTATGCCTTGCGCTGTTCACCTTGTTGACAGTCCGCTGTTTGGGGGTCATCTCTGATAGGGGGAGGGGGGGGGGAAGATTGGTCTGAGGCGAGACGGGTAGACATGTATGAAATAAACAGTAGCATTTGCAGTCTCCAGATGGGACCCTAGCGCTGTGGTGGTGTGTTCCCTCGTCAAGACCACTGCTGGTGTATAGGTAGAATTATACAGAAAGTTTTTTTGATCTGTGAATAATTATAAGAAGCATATAAGCCATTTTCTATTGGTTTCGGGGTGCAGCTCCCAGCCTCATCCTGTGTGTGACAACTGGCAGGTTCACGCGTCAATGTGGAAATTGGTTTGCAGTTGCACTGTCGCGTTGGAGGGTCGTAACGTCGCGTTGAATGGTCGTAGTCATGTTGGAGGGTCGTACCGTCATGTTGGAGGGTCGTACTGTCGCGCTGGAGGGTCGTACTCTCACGTTGGAGGGTCGCACCGTCGTGTTGAAGTAGTTCAGTAATTAGAGCAAGACGTGCTTTCATAAGATATTCTCTTCGGCTGAAGATTGCCAGTATTTAATCTCATTCTTTGGTTTTAACACCCATCCAGTCCTCTTCAGCAAGATCTTCACTGAAAAGGCGGAAGACGGGTAGGATCGTAATTACAAAATACAATAAATCCTTCAGTCAGGGCAGTGGCGTGTATAAAAGCCGGGCGTCTAGTCTTACGCAAGTGCGGGGGGAGGGGGTTTAATGGGGGATGGGGGGAGGAGGAGGAGGAGCATTTCCTGAGGGGGGGGCGGTGGGGGTAAGGCACCATAATGTCCCCTTCCCCCCAGAGCCGCCATTCCTCTCCCCCCCCCCCCACATATCTACGCTTTTACTCAAGCATTGTCCACAGATCTTCACTTCATCCGGTTTAGATAATAATTAAAAAAAAAAGGAGAAAAATTTCTGTTTCTACCCATCTTTTAAACTTCAAAGCTTCAACGAATGTTCGTATTATTCAAAGCAAACAATTCTCTGTTGAAACAGAGTGATGGGCCGAGCCCCTTTTCGTGAAGTGTTAAAAGAGTTATCGTGTGTACCGTCTATCGGCAAATTCCACGCTATATAGTATGACATCAGCGCTGGAGAAGACGACAGACGCCATGTGTAGGCTGTATCTTGTAGGAATCTCACGAATCCTGTCTGCCGCTATCTGGCGGCGTACGCGCATCCTCGACGCGCACGCCATATTTCAGGCCTCCGTTTTCTGTTGGTGTTTACGAGCAGGGGAAACTAATGTGGGGGACATGAGCTTCGACAGCAAGTTCCCCCCCCCCACACACACACACGAATATGACCACAAACGTTCACATTTAGAGATTCTTACAGTATTTTGAGCTTGCTGGGAATATGAATGCAAAATACGAAACTATTGCTAAGTTCTTTTAAAAGACATACACCAGGATTTGTCATCATATCTTCATGCTGAAGCGTTTTGCTATGTCGTAACCTCACACCACGGAAGTAGTTTTTTGTTTTTCATTGCGTTCAGGTTCATGTTTGTAAAGGCGTCTGTTGTGTTGTAAGCGGAGAGCAGCAACAAGGTTTCAGAGTTTTCCGGCCCCGCTCGGTGCCCGAGCCGTGGTGTATGGCGACCTTGGTCCATCCGTAGTCTCGCACCAGCAAGGTCGACTTTACACATGGGGTCCCTCTTGGTATTAATTGCTCATTAATGTATAATATTAAGGATCTTTTTTGCACTGTAATATGTAGATTTAATATATATATATATATATATATATATATATATATATATATATATATATATATATATATATTATATTCACTATGGGTGTGCAAAAGAAGGAATAAGGGAAGTAGCCAAGTAAACGCACATGTGTAAGCGTAGGAGTGAAGTCGTTAAGGGTCGTCCTATTCACCCCCTCATCATGCGTAACTAACTTAATGACAGAGTGAGACAGAGGCAGTCTGTCGTCCTTGGGGGATGGGGGGCGGGGGTGTATTCAGGGGTTGGGCGAGGCTGGACCCCCCCGCAACGGACCATCCAACCCCCCCCCCCCCACACACACACACACACACACCAGGCCTCCAGCCTGCCGCGTAAGATACGATACATAACGACATACGCGCCCAGAAACATACGAGGGGAAATCCGTTGAAAGAAACGCTCGCGTGACCCAGGTCTTCAAGCGAGTGAACCTAATATATATTGACAGGATAGTAGATATTTTTCCTTTTATTGTGAGAGAAGGAATCGCTGGAGGTGATCACCCGATCTTTTGCCGAGATCTCTTTTTGCTCCACCGTGTCGTGCCCCTGATGAACTTGATGTGCCAACACAGGTCATTAACAGTTTGATTGCTCATGCTCTTCTTTGGGGTTGGTCTGTTTCATGCTTTGATCACTGGGCTCGCAGGGTAGTGAAGTTTAGTGACGTGGGTGTGTCTGTGTGAGGGGAAGGCGGGGAGGGGGGGAGAGAACACGGGTGTTCTTCAACGTGGTGTGTGTAGTGTTGTAGAGGTGGGTGATGTCCAGAGAGTATAGGAGAATTAGTAATTCGTGTATGTCTGAGGAGTTTTGGTTTCAGATGGGCATGTGAGTGTCTC
>JAYMFT010279942.1:0-10505 GCA_038088735.1 Panulirus argus | reverse complement strand
GTCAACAACCTACTACCTAATGGGTTGCTCCAAGGGGATGGGATAATCCTTAAGTTAGCTGGGGTATTGGAAGGGGCTCCCTTCTTTTGGCTTCTCTCCCTCACTTTGCTCCCTAACTTCTAGTTTCCTTTGTAGCTATTCTATATCGATGGTTGTTGATGGATCAGCCTCCCCGTCTTTCTCCATCAACAGTGGTGTCAATCAGGGCTCTGTTCTATCCCCGACACTTTTTCTCCTTTTTATCAACCATTTCTTCTCTTCCACAAATAACAAAATGCACTCATATGCTGATGACTCGACACAGCATTCCTCCAAATCCTTTAATTCTGCTCCTCCTTCTCTCATGCAATCTGCATCTCATCTCAACACAGATGAAATCTGGTTAAGTTTAATGCATCCAAAATGCAGTTTCTACCCATCTCTCTTACCAAAACTCCACACAACTTTCCTCTTTCCTTTGATGGTTCTATAATTCCACCTCTTGAGTCAATGAACATACTTGGTATTATTCTAACATCCACTCTTTCCTGGAAACCCCACATTAAGGGAATATCTAAGTCTGCCTCTAAGAAACTAGGAGTCCTGTTTTGATGTCACAGTTTCTTTTCTTCTGAACAGTTTCTAAGTTTATACAAAGGATTGATCCATTCTAGTATGGAATACTTTTATTACATCTGGGCTGGTTCTAGCTCTGCATCCTTACTTGACGGAGTCAAAAGTGATCTAACTTATAAACTCTGCCAGGCTAACTTCTAAACTTGACCCGTTTGCCCTACACCACAATGTTGATTCACTTTCCCTCTTCTATATGTATTACTTTGGTTTTTGCTCCCAAGAGCTGGCTGCACGTGTGCCTCTAGCACTAGGTAGACCATGCAATACTCAGCAAGCTGCAGTGTAACATGATTATTGTGTGGCTGTTAGCAACTCACAGGTGGGCCATTTTAATAACTATTTCTTTCCCTACACTCTGAAGCTTTGGAACTCCCTATCCCCAAGTGTTTTTCCCAATAACTATAACCTGGCACATTTCAAAACACAGGTTTTTCACTTCCTCCAAAATTCATAAATGTTTTCCCATGTCTCTTCTTCTTTCTTTTCATAATCCCATCCATTTTTCAATTAAGGCCAGGCCCTGATGTGGACTTTTGTCTATGACCGGAGAGAGAGAGAGAGAGAGAGAGAGAGAGAGAGAGAGAGAGAGAGAGAGAGAGAGAGAGACTTGCATCAAACTAATAATTTTGTCTTCCTCAACAAAAGTGAAAGCACTGTTCAGATGCTCAAGAACTCTAACTGTACAGTGGGCTCATTTGTCCTTGTGAACAAAAAGCAGTTCTAGTTCTCAATACTAACAAAGAAGTCTAAAGCAATCCAACCTAAACACTCCAAATCTAACCTCAAAACTTGACCTAACTAGCCCATGCTATAATGTTGGTTCTCTCTTCATCTTCTGTATATGAATCTCTTAAGTTTCTGCTAACAAGAACCTGTTGTTTGTAAGCCTTCACCAAGAGATAGACCATGTAACACTTTGCAAGCCACTACATCACACAATGGCTGTGTGGCAACTAACAACCTACAGTGGGCTGTGATTCTATTCTTCCCCTACACTACGTGACTTTACAACTCTTTTACGATGTGTTTTTCCTGGTAGATTTCATAACTATTTTAGTGTGTGTTTTTCTAACACCTCTACCATATGTTCTTCCGAACAGATATAGCCTGTACTTGTACAAGGCAGATTTTTCCTTTCTCAGAATCTCTTCTTCTCTCCTTACTTATATATCTCTTTAGCCCTTTCATATGATACATTTAAGATCTAGCCTTGATGAAGAATTTTGTTCATAACTGGACCTTTCGACATTACAAAATAACAAAAATAACCAGTCATATTCAATGTGGATCCCTTGTCCCAAACCTATTTACTCAGAATAATCCATTCTTTATGCACCAATTATTCAAATAATGAAAAAGTCAATTCAAAATATATAAAATAATATGCACAATGTCATAATAAATCCAAATTTTTTCAAGTTAAAGGTAGTATCATCAACTTTTATGGGTAATGACACTCCTGCTACACCCACAAATACTTTTCCTAACCAGTGGCAGAATATTATGAAAATTACACTGACAGTGAAACACTCACCTCTTGTGCTTCACTGTGACGACCCTCAGAGAAGAGATACATCCACACACAATTTGCTGGTTCGAGTATCCCTCGGGATGCATATTTTTCCGACAAAGACATTACTGCAAATGTCATTAAGGGTGTCAGAGCATTTCTAGATGACATTTGAAAAGTCAATCATTTCCAAATAATTCTAAAATTATTCAATATTCATTAATAAAAAATATGGCCTCATTGAATTAAAAAAACCATCTGCATGGAAATAGTTTTCCCATTTAATATCACAAAAATATGAAGAACTTAGTCATCATACTCTCTTCATTCTTTATCCCTTAGATTATCCAGGACTTGATTGATAAAACAGCATATATAAAACAAAAAATGAAAGCATTAATGGCTACATGGCATCTGGATTTTCTGATGCAGCTGTTCACTGAGCCATGTTTGGCTGTAGCTCTTTGGCAATGATCGTATACCTCCCTATCCAAACTTTCCTACAAATAACTTAAAAAGTCCAACATAAATAAGCTCTTCCTTCCCTATATCCTTGTTATTCACTTATACAGGGTTTTGTAATGCTTTCCCTTAACTCATCAAAATACAAATACACAGTGTCTGTATCTGCTCTGAATGCTGAGGAATGTGGGTCATCCTGAGAAAAAAAAAAAAGGGAGGATTCCTTTGTTGTTATAGCTTTTTTTTCCACATTTAGAGAAGCCTTTTTCAGCAATCAAGTATCATCAGCCATATTACTTACACATCTTTCTTTTTTCTTTCAAGCATATTTACTATTACCCACTTGAACAAGGTAATGTCAAGAACAAATGACTAAACCGTAGAGGGAAAACCATATCTTGGCCTGTTCCTCTACTCCCTCTTTTGGAAATCAATACAAGATGGGAGAATTTCCATTACCATGCTCCTTCACCTATTAGTTGCCTTCTACAACATGCAGGAGATACATAGGGTGTTCTTTTCTCCCTATCCCCAAGGATAATTACTTAAACAATTCTGTACACACAAAGAAAAAGGAAAAAAAAGGATGATTCTTTTTTTTTTTTCTCAAAGAAATCCTGCATGTTGACAATATATAATGGGTATATCAGAGAAGCCTTATTTATGAATTTAACCTGACATATGCATTATCCCTACTTTTTGGCAGAGCTTCTGCATGCTGATCCATGATGCCTATTATTCCACCTCTTGGAAAGTGCTGACTGAGGTGTGGGAGTTCAGTTTCAGAAGCAGCTTGGATCTCATGTGACAAATCCTCCACAACCTCTTCCCAGCGCCCTGATTGATTGTATGCCAAACATAATAAGTTGTCATAGCTGACACGTTTCTTCACATTCTGCAACAAAGACATCACTTAAAATGAATGCTAAAGTACTTCAAAACCTTCCAAAACTCTATATTCCTTAAACACTTTAAAATGCTCTACATCTATTCATATTCCTACAATACAAGTACATATTAATTAAAATCATCCTTCTTCTAGGGAACCAACAAATAAACAATTTAACAAATGACTTAATCAAGGATCATTAACAGACTTATTCAAGTAAAAATAAAGTAATTAACTCAGACTTAACACTGATAACAATAACAGGCTTAAAATTGAACCTAGTTGCATGCCATTCGTTGCTCCAGCCCACTTAAAAGAGGTTCTTCTGACATACATCCTCTGTTTCCTTCCCCTGCAAATTTTCAACCCATTATTCATTCTCTCCTCTATGCCCACTTGAAAACCCAAACTCTTTATCAACCTCTTGTGTGGGACAAGGTCCCTTCTGTCAGTCCAACTATCACATCTAAAACAGAACTCACTCTAACAATAAAGTCTGAAAAGATTAGTTACTACAACTTTTCACTGAAATAATGTTGCCTCTCACTAAGGAAGGTTCTCCTTCGCAAGTAAGCACCCATTCCCTTTTTTATCATCTGAAATAATGTTGCCTCTCACTATGGAAGGTTCTCCTTTGCAAGTAAGCACCCATTCCCTTTTTAATCATCTTTTCCATCATGTCACAAATCACAATCATCATACGTATTGGTCTGTGGTTCGATGCAATTTCCTATCTTTCTTAAAAAATAGGTATGACATTTGCTCTCTTCCACTCCCTTGGAACTAAACACTTCCAGAGATTATCTAATCACTTGAGGGGTCCTGTCAAGAGTTTCTGTACACTCCTTCAGCACACAGGGTGAGACTTTATTAAGTCTATGCTTCTTACATGGATTGATCACTCATCAGCCTACTTATGCCATTTCTAGCAAAATCAAAGTTTCCTTGTCCTTCCCATCCGGTCTAATTACTACTGGGTCATAGTGTCTACTGCTTTGAACAGAATTCTGAGCTTTCAAATGTTTCATACATGCTTTCTAGAGTTTTTAGGTTTTTGAGCTTCAATTCCCTTGTCCACAGTTGTTTTTTTTTTCCTCCCAACTTTTCTTTGGTCCTCCCACCTTATCTTGCTATAGTCACTTCTCACTCTCTTATACCTTTCATATACTGGCTTTTTTGTGCCATCTATACCGATGTTCTTAGCTTTTTAACATTCTCTGTTCAACTGTATCTACCTCTTTTCTAACCTCTTTACTCACTGCAAATGGAACCCATGGAATAAAATCCCATTGATATTTCAAAGAATGATTAAAAACAATGTTCTATATTCTAACTGTGAAATCCCCATTTCCAATTTATGCGCTCCAAAAATGTGCTACCTCAAAATAATCACCACAACCGTCCATCTTCTTCGAGCCTGGTTACTTCTCTGATCTTCTTAATTCCTTGTTAACCACAAAGTAAATTCAAGTGCCATGGGACTATTTTCTCAAGTTTAAATCATATCTAATATTTTTTACCTCCATACAATCATACATAAAGATAATATCCACAGCTGATGGGACATCTGCCCCTCTGACTTTAATGTGCTGAGTAACATGCAGTATACATTAGGAGAATTTGTTTCCATATCCTTTTCAGCTCCATATGTTCCAAGCATTCCTAACTTCTTTCTTAATCTATCTATCTATCTATATCTCTTACACCATTTCCAATTGGAACTCTCTCAAAAGGGTGGCCAAGGCAACAGAGTCTCCATAACTAAAAAACTCCAATGCCGCTTCTTAGCCTTTAGTGCCTCACCCTTAACAGGCCACTGGAAGAGGGCAAGCCTAACGCAGTGTTTGCAGAAGCTCATATCTAATGTTCCAAATGACTACTTCTATCTAATGCTCCTAACTATTGCTTCTACCTAATAACCGTGCCTAAATGTTCGTACCTACTACTTCTATCTAACACTCTTAAGAGTTAAAATTCCCCATAATTACAATTTTATCGTATATGAGAAATGCATGACCTTACCTTCTTTACCAAACTGATAATGTCTTCATTACTTTACAATCATTACAGAAGTAAAATAACAACACAATTATACAAGCTGATAATCCTTCTATTAGGTACTATTTAACCCTTTAAGTGCTGATGTGCTGCACACAGTACAGGCAGCCATCAACAGTTAACTGTGAGTGTGCTGTATATGGTCTGGGGACACTTAAAAATCCTGGGCTTGCTAAAAAGCAAAGTAATTAGTCAGGAAGCATCAAATGGAATCTCAGACAATGTTTTTAAATCCTTTGGCCATATCTTTTTAACTCACTTGCTCAGAAACCATCAAGATGTTGTATAGAGTAGTACATTATTTTTGTACTGCCTAGGCAGCAAAGAAAATGTATATGGACTGAAACAGAAGATAGAGGGAGCTCATCTGCTCATCTTCTTTGAAGGATCAGGCTGGGGTGTCTGAATGAAACTAGATGTAACCAGGGTGAGAAGAAAGGAGAGACATGCAGTATGTTTGAAGAAAGAAACCTACATGTTCTAACTCTGAGTGAAATAAAGCTCAAGGGTAGTGAGGAAGAATGGAACTGGTGTATCTTGGGGTACGTAAGTGTGAGGGTGAGTGCTATTGAAGGGGTAGCACTTCTGCCAAAGAGTAAGTTGTTGGAATTTGAAAGTGTACAAAAGTGAGATCCAGACAGATGTGGGTAAAAATGAAAGTGAATTACAAGAGGTAGGTGATTACTAGCAATTATAAAATTGCCCATGAGAAGAATGACATAGCAAGGCAAGTGTTCAGTGAGGTGAATGGAAATGGTGAACAGTTTATGAAGTTGTGTGTTAAAAAGGACAGATAACTGGGAATAACTGGTTCAAAAAGAGGGACATACATAGCTATATGTGATGTAATGTGAAGTAATAAAGACAGTAAGTGGCATTACTGAATTACGTAATAACTGAAAGGCATATTAAAAGAAAACTCCTGAATGTGAATGTGCTGAGAGGGGCAGCTGGTGGAATGCTCCATCATTACTTGGTGGAGGTAAGGGTTAAGATTTGTTGAGGGTTTCAGAAAAGAGGAAATGATATAGGTGAGAAAATGGTATCACAGGAAAGTGAACTTGGAAAAGAGGCATGTGTGAAAATATAAACTGACAGATTGAGTGTAGGATGGCAAAACGTGAAAGTAAATGAAATGGGGATTGGGTGAGGAATGGGAGGTGTTTATGAATGCAGGGCTAGAATATCCAATAGAAGTATAAGGCATGCAGAAGGTGAGAGGCAGGAAGATGAGAAAGAGTAATGGCTGGTGGGATGATTACTTTGCTTGTGAAAGAGAAGAGGGGCATTACTTGATGAAGTGTGAATGATTAGGATACGTATGAGAGAAAGTGACAGGTCAAGAGGAAAGTGCAGAGGCAGAAAAAGAGGGCAAATGGAGTAAAGGTGAGCAAGTTCAAGCAGAATGTTAATAGTGTGCAAAAAACAAGAAAACAAAAGGGAGCAATGTTGAAAGGGCAAATGGGGAAGTGGTAACAAGCAGAGATGAGGTGGAAGGGAGATAGAGTGAGTACTCTGAAAGACTGTTGAATGTGCCTGATGACAGGGTGGCAAATGTAGGGTGTTTGGGTTGGAGAGGTATGTGAAGGAAGAGAGATATGGAAAGTGGGTTGGTGAAAAGAGAAAGGAAAGTGAAAACACTGCATATAATGAAAGTGGCAAAGCAGCTGGGGTGGATGATAGTGCAGTTGCATTTCTCAAGAAAGAAATTGACTGTTGTTGATTGGTTGGTTAGGATTTTCAATATAAGTCTGGATCATGGTGAAGTGCATGAGGACTGGAGAAATGTCTGAATAGTGCCACTGTATTAAGGCAAGGACAAAAATGTGTTCAAATTAAAGAGGTAAAAGTTTGTTGAGTGTACCTGGTGAGTTGTATGGATGAGTGGTGATTGAGAGAGTGTAGCATGTGGCATGCACTTTGTGGAAGAACAATGTGATTATAGGAATGGTAGAGGATGTGTAGGTCTGATGTTTCTTTTGAAGAACAAGTGTGAAAAGGAAGGATTTATAAGTGACATTTATGGATCTGGAGAAAGCATATGAAAGATAGGCTCTGTGGAATGCGTTACAAATATATGGTGTGATACATATCAAATTACCTTAGACTCAGTGAACAAGATTCAAACACTGAAACTGGTAAGTAAATACCTTTGTTATAGCTCTGCAGATTCTCAGGTTATTTGAGCATTTTCAAATCCAAAGGTATTCTTATAATCAAGTATGTTCTGTACATAAAACAAGATTTAACTTACATCAGTAATGTACTTTCCAAAGAGCATAATGGTTTCCACATCACCAGCCTTTGCCAGCTGGATCATCAAAAATCTTAAGATTCTCTGAGTTGGATGGGCACCACTCAGTAATATTTCTTGTGTTATCTTAACAGCTTCTTCTATTTTGCTTTCTTGCACAAGACCCTCAATCAATTCTGATCGATCATGCACATTCAGCAGCACACCTGAGTGTTCCAATCTGTTGAAAAATTACAAAAAGTTGAGTACTCTCTGTCTCAATCTTCTGTTGAAAAACTACAGAAGTTGAGTACTATCTCTCCCATGGCAACATGCTGGAAGATGAAGGACAATACTTTGAACTTAAAAGCCTCTCAAGAAAAAAGAAACAATTATCAAATTTAATAGAATACCATGAAATGTGCCAAAAAAGCTATATGAAAACTTTGCAAGAATGAAAAAAAGATTCATCATACTACCAAGAGACATAAGAACATGCTTGGAACAACTATGTAAACATTTGAAAGAAAACGATGTAAGGTTGAAGTTAGTCTCAGATGAACTCACACTAAACAATTATACAGTGAATGTAGTAACTGTTAGAAACCATAGTAGTGATCAAGCAAGACATGTGGTAAGCACTTGTGCTAGCCCAGCCATTTTGGCAAAATTTTGACATAGATACTCAAGGTAAATAGGATGGTACACTCTATCTTAGGATATGAGAGTAATAGAGGGGTGGTGCTCATATGTGATGTATGCTTCAAAATAAAACAATAAATGATAAAGACAGTAATGATGATCAAATTAAAACTGTATATAATGAGGAGTGTGAAAAGAAAACAAAATTAGTGAAAGCATCAAAATCAGCAAGAGAAGTGATGATGAAATTCAAATAAAAGCAGATGAGAACAAACAGGATATAAGAAAAAATGAAAATGAAAAGAAAAAACAAAAGAGGGAATGGATTAGATGAACAACCAACTGATGAGTGAAAATGACAAAAAGAATATTAAAGAACCATAACAATAAAAGAGTCTGCATATACTATCTCAGAGGAAAATGTTAATATAATGATAAATGCAGATACAAACACCTCTCCACACCAGTATCCTTATTATCATATACCCTCAGGACTCCATCTCCAGGAGCTACTGAAGCTTCAAGGCTGCACTACACTCAGAAGTAAACAGAGGAGGAATTTCTCTGCAGCAAAAAGTTCTTCGACAAGACTGCATTTTGTTTCATCACCTGACAGTAAAACTCATTGCGTAACCTCAATCAGGTGCAATACCAAACCCACCCCATGCCAAGTTCTGTATCAGTTTTGATACTACAACGTAAGAGGATGAGGTAAACAACAGAAATGTTCTTTCACGCATCAAGAAGTATGTGCATACTACAACAAATACCATGATCATATATAGGAAGACATCTACATATCTTTACACCCAACAAAAGAAATATAAAAGTTTGCTACAATCATGACAGATATCTTAGATACAAATGGAGTTAACGATGCCATTTTTTTCCACCCACGAAGAACAGAAGTGTATGCACACTGAAATGGGAAAACAAGATCAAACTACTTTTCAGCATACTTGTTCACTATTTCCCACCTTAGCGAGGTAGCACCTGGAAAAGACAAAAAAGCCTCATTCACCAACATCCTCCCTTTAGCTGTCATGAATAATGCAACAAAACCAGGTGACTGTAAGGACTTGGAGGGAAAGACAAGTTAGAAATCTTTCAAGGGTGAAGTGGCCAGGGAGGTTAGTTAATTAATGCTTGCCAACGACATGGCACTGGCAGTATATCAAACTGAGAGTGGACATGGCATAAAATGGAACCATGGGATCTGAGGTGAGGCAAAGGGAGAGTCAGTGGACTAAGGTACTGAACACAATGAGGAGTGTGTTGAAAGAGAGGTCACTGTCTGTCTGGGCAAAAATGGGTATGTATGATGGTACAACAGTCCCAAAGGTACAGCATGGAAGTGAGGCATGGGCCTTAGATGAAATAGCAATGAACAAGAGGGATCAGTTGGAAATGAAATGCATAAGGACAATGTGTGGTGTGAAGAGGGTCAATCAATTAAGAAATGATAAGCTAATAGAGAAGTGTGGTGGTAAGAGTAGTTGAAAGAGTTGAAAAGTGTGTGCTAAAATGATCCACACATAATAGAGGATGAATGAAGAAATAAGGACTACAAGGATAAATAAACCAGGAGCAGAGGGCACAAGGAAAAGGGAGAAACTGAGGAGGAGGTGGAAGGATAAAATGAAAGATGCTTTGAGTGAAAAAGGTCTGAACAAGCAGGAGGATATCAGGAGCACATGGGATATAGTGAATTGGAGCAATGTGGCATACAGGGGTAATAAGTTGTCAATGGGCTGAACCAGGATCAAGATACAATAGATAATAACTTACAATGAAGAAAGACGTACAAAAATGCATAAGAAAATTACCAAACAGAGCTGGAGGATGAACCAGGGATAGAAAGGGAGCTCTAATTATGGACAGGAGGGGGTCTGAGAGTGGATCATAAAACACACTTGAATAAGGTATGATAATAACAATACTACAAAATCAAGACCATTTCTAGAAAAACTAATACTAAAGATGGCAACAAAAAAGAAACCATTGAAAATATCATAATTCAATGCAAGAGTGTTAGAGAGAGGGGCGAGTATGCAGTATGATGGGGATGAGAGGGCCTGGGAAGTGAGTCAGTTGTT
>JAYMFT010279931.1:0-10505 GCA_038088735.1 Panulirus argus | reverse complement strand
GCCACCAGTGCTGTATCATCAGCGAACAACAACTGACTCACTTCCCAGGCCCTCTCATCCCCAACAGACTGCATACTCACCCCATTGTCCAAAACTCTTGCATTTACCTCCCTAACAACCCATCCATAAACAAATTAAACAACCATGGGGACATCACACATCCCTGACGCAGACTGACCTTCACTGGGAACCAGCCACTCTCTTCTTTTCCTACTCGTACACATGCCTTACACCCTCGATAAAAACTTCTCACTGTCTCCAGCAGTAACATACTATACCTTATTATCCAATGTCCTCACCATCCTATCATCTACCATTTATCCTTCAAGGTCAAACCAGTATAAATAACATTTTTCTGTGCATCTTTCAAATAATTTTTCATGCCACTTACCTTTCTCACATCATCAATCTTAACTCCATCTATTCCTTAGCTTCCAATAGGTAAAAAGTAAAAAGAAAAACCCTCAAACAGCAACAGGAGTAATAACTGGATAGTTGTTCCTGGGCTCCATCTGTTAGCGATAAACACAAGCAAGACAACACCCTTGATAAGTTTGTATCATCAGTTGATAAAAAGGAGCACAGCCTTATCAAAGATCCTCCTAACCCAAAACCCCTCCTCCCACATGAAGTGCTGCCATGAAACTGCAGGAGCCCCATAAAAATGATCCTGGGTTGCATAACTAATATATGGATATCACTGATCAAAACAGAACGAAGTAATGAAATCACATAAGCTTTTAAACTTGCAAGTTTAAGCAATTAGTCAAACAGAATCCATATTACCAAAAAATTAAAAACTTCCATGTCATATGTCCAGCTGTCAGCTTACCAATTAGGAACCAAGAGTTTGGGCAACCAGGCAGTTACACCACCCATCCATACTTGAGCCTCAAAATATGTCACTTTCCTCACCAGCTCTCATTCTAAGACACACATCAAAACAAAATAAACAGAAGGCATAATAGTTCCTGTCAAGTGACTCAACCTAGTGAAACAGTGAAAAGAATTCTCTTAATCTGAAAAATTATCCTGCCCCGGAAAAAAGAGTACGATGCATAGATTTGTGTGCATTAACAAATTCAACAAAACATGATAAAAAAAAGAACTGCATAAGGCCATAAGTAATAAACAATAGATCTTCAGCAGAAAGACTTCCGATCTACAGCAAAATAAGATATCAGTGGAGAGGTAATAAAAAAGGGAAGAATGGTATCAGAGATGTCAAAAAACAAAGGTGTTTCAAGATAAGAAGTGGCAAAAATGTAAATATACTCCAACCAGCCAGCATTTGTAAGATATCAGGGAGCAAGGAATGCATATACCAGAATAACAAAAGTAGAACAAAGAAACTTTGAAAAGAATATTGTGACTAAGGGAGGAAAAAATCCAAAACTTTTCCATAACTTCATAAGTTGTCAGTTGTCATCAAAAGAGCAACTAATCAGACTAAGGAATTTAATAAGAAAAGCTGTAGAGGATGATGTATGGTTTAGTGAGGATCTGAATAACAAGATCAAGGTGTTTTCTTAGTGGAAGACACTATAGCCTCAACACCAGGGAGATGAAACAAGGTCTAATACATACATGGCATAAGAAATTCAACCCAAGTAAATGTAAAGTAATGAGGATATATCATAGTGAAAGTTCTAAATGTGATTATCATTTAGCAAAACATAAGCTTTAGAATTTTGTGTGTGAAGGACTTGGGAGTTGACAAAATCCCTAACCATTCCCAGAGTCCCATACTAAGAGAATAGCTCAGTAGATTAACTGTCTGCAAGCAAATATAAGAATAGCTTTTAAGTATGTGGATAGGGAAATATTTAGCAAGCTGTTCATATTCTACAAGAGTGAAAAACAAGAATATTCTTCTTAAGTTTGGTCACCGAACCCTAAGAAGCACAAAGAGCTAAAAGAGAAGGTCCAGAGGGAGGCAACAAAGTTTGCAACAGAGTTATGAGAGCTGAGTTACAGGTTAAGGCTAGAGGCTTTAAATTTGTGCAGTTAGGAAGACAGAAGTGAAGGGTGACATTATTATGATGGTTAAATTTTTTAAAAGAGATCAGTGAAACACACAGTGAATATTTTTCTAAGAGATGTAGGCCAATGACAGAACAACAATAAGACATGAAATGAAGCAAGAAACATCAACTTCCTTAAAAAAAAAAAATCTAAAGAAGTAATTTTACTATACAAGAGTGGAGGATGACTACAGGATGTGGTTATTGCACACAGCATACATAGTTTAAATACTGCAAGATCATAAAGAAAGTTCATGAGATGTGGTTCCATGAATGTAAAACTCCCTTGTTATACAGTACAAATGGGAAATTACATATATGTAAATTACATGTCATTCCCCCTTCACCGCCCGAACTTTAAAATTAATGTACACGAGAGGAATGAGTTCTTTTTTACATCAGACAAAACTGATGCAGCATGCTAATACAGTGTGCAATCTTTATTGGTTGAATCTTGGCAAAAACAGGAACTAACAGACGGACATAAAATTCAAGTGTTTTTTCTGAAACATTTATAGATAACCTCTTTCTTGATTTTATATCACTCCAACCAATATACACAGACAATAAACTTGTGCTTTTGTGGCAAGGGTCTAAACAAACTAATCTTGCATGCTGTACATGATATGCAAAGGTGAAAAAGCTAATTATACATGCAAAATATATAATTTCTTATCCCATGCATGACTGAAAAATGAAAAAGGAGAGTACATACTGTATATAATATATCTTCATATGGACATGATCATCTCATCTAATATGCCATTCACAGTCCCTAAACTAACATGTTTTTGTGAACCCCATAAAACTGCTACTTTACGTGCTTCACTAAAGTTCCTTTTCCACAAATCCTTAATTACATCTAATATAAGAACTGATGATCGGTGGATCACTGCAAGAGAATACACAGTACAGGAGAACAAAGTCTGACACAGCAGCCACTGCTGGCCATTAGAAAGGTAGTATGTAAGCCATACTTGCAAAGAACTGTTAACCTGTTTTACGACGGGACTGTCAAAGGTTTGTGGGTAAAAATTTGAATCATCGTTGGAATCGTCATCAGAGTCAATACGATGATGCATCCCATGAACCTGAGAGATGAAGAGCGACAACAAAATTGTTGAGTAAGGGTTTTGGTCAAACAGCAATAGAGAAGAGGATTTTCTGTTAAAAAAATCTTAAATTTCTGGTACATTATCAATTGCAAAAGACTTACCAGGTTTCTCTCCAGTTTCAGTCCATCAATAAATATGTATAAAGGGACAAACCTCAATACAATCTCATTGCAAGTCAGAAAACTAGAGCATATATTATATGTAAAAATAATTTAAGAGTTCTCTTCCCACCAACAAAAAGTCAATCTGCATAAAGCTTAGAATTGCTACGTTTCAGCCAAAATGAGAGTGCAAGGAAAACAAAGTTCAATTAAGTTATACAAGATAAAATGGTGGACAGCATTAAACAAGTTATATATCAAATGAAGTGACACAAGGAGAAAAGTACTTGAGACAAGCCTTTATGACAGTATTGTAATGCTATGTCTGTTTCAGCAGTTTCTATTTTCATTATATCCCTTACTTTCTCGAAAACTAGTTCACTTTTGTTTGACTATTTCAAAATACTGTCTCTCAGTAACATTGAGGCTCTTTTTGACCCATGCTTTATCTTTAACACAAATGTCACTTAAACATTTTCTTCATGTTACTATGAAATCTTGCATACAGACAAGAACTAAAATACTGCTCTATGATTTTTACCATAATTTTGCCAATGTCACAACTTCACACACAGAGACTGTTCATATTAATGCAGACTGTGAGAGCTTGTGCAAAATAATGAATATCAAATCTATGTTTAAATCCAGTGAGTAAACTAAGTGACAACTACAAGTAAAATATATCAAAAGCAATTAACTTGATCATATATGTAAACAAAAAGCAAACCTTTTGCTATCACAGAAAATTTCATATTAAAAAATTGAGACAAAACTTAATAATACAATGCAAATTTCATGCAAAGCTTTACAACCAGTGATGTCATAAATGGTGAACAAATAAGAAACGGATTGAGAGAGAAAGGGTACCTACCTGTGTACCTACAACACAATTTAGCCTAAATGGCAGAGTTAGTGTGAAGCAATCACCATGACTTGCTTGATGAATAAGATTTTTCTTCTCAGCTGCCATCTGCATTACACAATTATCTGTTCTTGGTTCACTTGGGACTGATTTCATCCATGAATAATACTCTTTTAAATTTTTCTGTAATTGGTCTGTGCTTTTTCTTTTCAAATTTGTTTGCCATTTCCTATGTTGTAAGGCTGCACCAGAAACATACGATGAAAGGCCTTATTTGCTAACATCCATTCTCTAGCCACCATATATAATGCAACAAAACCACAACCAAGCAACCCCCCAACAAACCTTTCCATGGTTTCCCCTGACTGACTCATACGCCCAGGTTCAGTACACTGACAGCATGTTGACCCCAGTATAACATACTGCTCCAGTTCTCACCATTCCAAGCATGCCTTTCACCCTCTTGCTTGTTTAAGACCCATGCATTCAAAATCCTTTCCACTCCATCCTTCCATCTTCAATTTGGTCTTCCCCTTCTCCTTGTCCCCTCCACTTCTGGCACCTCTTTGTCAACCTCTCCTCACTTATTCTCTCCATATGTCCAAACCATTTCAGCAAGCACTCCTCACCTCTTTCAACCATGCTCTTCATCTCATTCCAACACAGGTACACTCCTCTGTACAATCAATGGGACTACTATACCTTCAGAGATGCCCATTTTTGCCCTCCCTGATAGTGATCTCTCCTTCCACACATTCCTCAAAGCTTCCAGAACCTTCAACCCTTAACCAACCCTATGATTTAACTCTACTTCCGTGGTTCCACTCTTCTTTAGTCCACTCCCAGGTATCTAAAATACTCCACTTCCTCCAAGTTTTCTCCATTCAAAGTGACACTTCAACAAATCTGTCCCTCAGCACTGCTGTACCTATAACCTCTCTTAAATTCACATACTCTCTTATTCTTGTTTTTTTCATACCTATTCACTTCTTTTTCCACACCTTTTTTCTACTCACAGTCTTCTGTCCCTAGGTATTTTCCATTTTGTTCATGTTCTCTTTTTCTTTGGTATTTGCTCAATAATAATTTGGCCTAATCCCTCACAGCATATTTTTGTTTGTTACTGGGTTAGAGTCTGCAAGGATCTCATTCCATTTTGTGCTTAGAATCTTCTCAATCTTTTTCCAGTCTAACAACACACTTCTTTCTCTGTTTCTGTATTATGTTCACAATCATTAATGTCCATTTAAAACGTTGTATTTATTTCTATGATATGATATTTTTGGTGCATTACACATGACAGCTGAAGAATAGATGTGAGCAAATGAGTCCTCTTCTTCATGTTCCTAGTATTACCTCACTAATGTGGGAAGTGGCAAACAAGTACAAAAGAAACAAAGAAAAATATCTGAAAATAGTACCACATTATTTGTAAAAATAAGATCTATTACACTGCTCCCACTTGTTGGTCTGCGGTTTACCTGAATAAGGTTAAATGATCATATAAACTAATCAGTGTTTGCATCTGTTCTCTTTCATCTGCTAATCCAGTATTCATTCCTCAGTAATAGTTTCTGCCTCCCTAATTTCCTCTTTCCTTATATTTTTCAATTACTGAAAGTTAAACTCACTAGTCCAATTCATAATCATGTCAGGCTTCTCTAATCCCTTTAAAATTTTCTCAACTTTTGTGAAAATCATTCTAAAGTCATTTAGCGTCAATTTCGGAGGTATTATGACACTAAATTTATTGTGTTTATAGCTGGGATATTCACTATGATTAGTTTATATCTATTTTAATTCAATTGTCCATTTTCTTTCTATTATGGACATATACTGCTACATCTTGTTTAAAGTTGGTTCTATCTGCTCTGAACATTTCATACTGTTCCAAGCTTGCTTCATCTTTCACTTTTTCATTAACCCAAGTTCCAGACATAGTAATTAGGATTGTGTTGGTATCCTTTGTGTATTCACAGATGTAACTTAGATTCTAGTCCTCATATATTAGACAATGTATGTTTATATACATTATCCTCCAAGAAGTCTGTTTCTTTTTCAGTCCTCATTTGGTTTTTTGGTTACTGAGTCTCCCCTCATGTTTCATTTTTAGAGTACAGTAACTTGATTTCTGTTTTTAAAAGATATTTTTTACCCCAATCATGCTACCATTATATTTTCATTTCTACTACAATTTTCCTTACTTGGATCTCTCATAAAAAAGAATTCCACTGATCAGGTGGGTTTCTACAATAGTCACAATCTGGGTAGTAATGTTATACAAGGGCTCCTTGCCTGTTGTAGTCCTTTCAAATGCAGTTTGAGTACCCATGCTCATGATAATGGATCAAATTTTACCAACTGTGATACACAGAGTCTAAAGTATCAACAGTCTTGTCCTGCAACAGCAGGAGGCAACTTGAAGCAATTGCTGACAGAATGCAGTTCAGTGGTGTCATGAAGATGAGCAAATCAATGTATAAGTGACATAACCAAGTCACCCTTGTATCTTTCAAAGAACTGTTTATTGTTGATGTCATCAGAATTGTTTCAATGGGAGATTTTTTCATCTTTGTGTATGTGCTGTAATGGGATTTCCAAATAAATCTCACCGTTTATAGGTTAAGGGAAGCCGAGTCACAGCAAAAGGTCATAACCATAAATATGTCCACCATGGTACAAAAAAGAGGATGGGGTGACTTGATCAAAACCTTCAACTTTTAAAATAAGTCTGACAACATCAAGAGTATACAGTTCTTCAAAAGATTCAAAGATGAAACAACCAGAGGACATAACAATAAAATTAGGCAAAAAAAAACTTGCTAAAATGAAGTAAAAATGAACTTGTATAGTATACGCAGTGAATGAACATAACAAAATAAGTCATGAAACTGTGAATGCAGACAACACACATTAATTAGAAAAACTGTATGATTAAGGAAATTTAAGTTGGAGTTCCACTAGTGCAGAACTAACTCCCTATAACAAACAAATGGGTAATTAAAGAAAGTAATCACAAAAAATGCATATACTTTACAGATACATTCAATGCCTCCACTCTTAAAATTTCTATGCTCTGAAATTTTTTTCGTCACCTGTTAAAAAAGTTATGTATTATAAAGCATCAATGAAATTCAAGGAGATCTTACCGGAAGAGGTGTAATCTCATTTTTGCTGTTGACTTCAGCTAATGCATTGGACACAAAATCATCCCACTGTGTGGCTTTATCCCCAGGTAGTTCCTAAGAAAAATAATATTGCAATGATAATCCATGTTAAAATCACTCAGTGCATTATTCTGCATAAGTGAAAAAGACTAAGGTTAAAATACAAACCAAGTTTCTAGTCTTCTTTTTTATATAAAATGGCTTCTGATCAATGGCTTTTGTGCACAACCACTCTCAGCTGTCATGTATTAAGCACCAAAACCCACCATCCACAGCCATGCCCAGCAGGACCATTCCATAGATTGCCTAAACCACTTCATATGTTCCGGTTCAGCCCACTGACAAAACAGCTCATGTATACCACACTGATCCAATTCAATCCATCCCCTGCTCACCTCTCACCCTCCTGCTTATTCAGCCCTAATATTTCAAAGCCTTTTCACTCCAGCCTTCCACCTTCCTAGTCTCCCTCTCCCTACTCTTACCTCCACTTCTGACACACAGATCCTCTTGGTCAGTGTTTTCTTTGCTAGCCTCACCCACACTCCAAACCATTTCAGCATCCCTTTGTCAGCTCTGGGAACCAACAAATCTGCACAATTCCATTCTTTTGCATTCAAGGTCTAAGACACATCTGCACAATCCTGTTAGGATTACGATGTCTTCAAACATAGCAATCTTTGCCCTTACAGACACAGACTTCTTCCACACACTCCTCAATGTACTCAGACCCAAAACTCCCTCTCTAACCCTACAAATCAATTCAGACCCCAAGGCTCTAACTGCTGCCAAGTCCATCCCCAGGTACCTAAAGCACTCCACTTTCTGCAGGTTTTCCACATTTAAACTTAATCTCAAACTCTTTTTTCATCCTCCTACTGCACTTCATTACATTACTTTTTCTCACTTTCATTCTCAACTTTTGCCTTTCACACACTCTCCTAAACTCTGTCACCAGCTTTTAAAATCTACTATCAGAGCCATATCACTTGAAAAGAACAAATGATTCACCTCCCATGCACCCACTCGCAACATACTATAGACCCATTCCTCACTCAAACTTTTGCATTAACCCTCCTCACTATCCTCTATATAAACAAATCAAACAGCCACAGTGACTTAACTTCACCAAAACCCACTCACTACCCTCCCATCCTACTTATACACATGCCACTTACCACTCTCCCTTCCTATTTATACACAACTCTTAATCTATAACTCTATTAACTTTCTGTTAACACTATGCACTCATTCACCCACACCAACACAAATGTATAAACAAACAAAATTAAAAACAAATCAAAAAGTGAAAATTATTATCAACATTCATGCACCATACACATCTAGCCTGTCTGCCTTGTTTATCTTGTGGTAGGTAGTTGAATGGACCCTTGAGAATGATAGTGTTAAAATAAAAGTTACTGTATGAGCAAGTCTGTCATAATGAAACGTACATTTTGGGCTATCGCAGAACACAAAATTACATATATGAATTCATCACCCAATTCACTTAAACTGATCAAAATTCACCCATCTGTCTCACAGACTGTGTGTGGAGAGCCTCCAAAAACTGCTGCCACATGAATGCAGCCAAAGATATGGAAAAAAAAAAAAAAAAAAAAAAAAAAAAAAAAAAAAAAAAAAAAAAAAATCCTTGATTTCTTTCATAAGCAACTGAATCAGAATTGAGTGCTGCCTCAAAACTAGAGAAATTTCTAATAAAACTTTAGGCTCTTAACCAAAAACCTTAGTAACAATTCTTATTACAGTCAGAAATCAAACAATATCTTTGACCTTAAACCAAACTAAACCTTTTACCTAGAATGCGAGATTGTCTACAATACCTGGATCAGCCGCTTGATACGATGCTCATTGGGGCCAAACTCTGCCTGCTGGACAATGGTGTTGGCTAACTGTCTTAGGTGACCCATGTAGCCTTTAACATTATGAATTTGTTTAACACTGCAAAAAGGAGAAAACAAGGGGCTTGCAATAGTGAAGTAAAACTAATGTGGCACTGAATACTCAGTTGTAACTAAGTTATGCCTGCATTCTGTTTTTTAATTGTGCTAGTATATATCAGAGTCAGACCACATAAGAATACTTTCACTATCACAAGTACTAAGTTTATGAGCCAAAGATTTTTTTGAAGGTAAAGAATTTCATTAAAACAACAGAAAAGTTAAATCTCAAAAATGTATAAAAATTTCTGCAAAAATACAACACTGTACTTGCTTTCAACCATGTTCCAATGATAACTATAAGGGAGTACCCTTCACTGTGAAAAAACAAATCTGAGGAGCATTTTACTTGATATCTAGTCTAGATAAAGATATAAAGCTAAATTCTGATGACACTGCAGCCCTAGTTTCTTAAAATCTAATGAAAACATTACTTACAAATTTTCAAATATAATCATGTGATATAGAATCAAGCGTTCAATGAGAGACCTTTCAAAGTTAAAAATAAAACTATAGCTGTGAAACCATAAACAATGGAAAAAGGGATACACTTACTCATGTGGTTCACTAGTGTCTTCATAAGCAGCTACAACTCTTTCAATTATGTGACATTTAGTAAAAAGCTGGGTGAGCAAAAGGTGGTCTGTTTCCCCCTGAGGTGATGAGGCAATTGGGGCCTTAGTCAATATAGCTGTCAGGCACTGCTCCACTTGTGTGTGTAGAAAGTTATTCAACATAAACTTGAAAAACAGGTCCTGTGGAACATGGGATCTTTCATAAGATAAAAAAATGATAAATTTTGTATCAATATAGTCTTAATCTTAAAAATTTAAACATCATAGAACAATTCCTGTCTTCATGTTTGTTATGACTCATAATCTGTCAGTCACAGTATAAGAGTTTGATATGAACTAACATTGCTTGAGATGCGAGGCATCTGTACATACCAATAAAGTGTGCATTCTGATTTAAATAACAAAAGGGAATGGGAACCAATACAAGTATTCCTAAAGTAAGGTTTGTTGCCCCCTTTCATTCCTCAGTTTTCAACTCTTATCCTTCTAATTTCTTCACTTTCTTAAGTGGTCATATAACATCTAGAATATCAGATAAGCCTAAGTATTAGTACCACAAGGTCTTAAAAGAAAGAGCAAAGAACAGGGCCAAGTGAGGATTTCCCTCTAAGGCTCAGTCCTCTGTTCTTAATGCTACCTCACTAATGCGGTAAAAAAAAAAAAAAAAAAAAAAAAAAAAAAAAAAAAAAAAAAAAAAATA
>JAYMFT010279920.1:0-10505 GCA_038088735.1 Panulirus argus | reverse complement strand
ACACACACACACACACACACACACACACACACACACACACACACACAGAGAGAGAGAGAGAGAGAGAGAGAGAGAGACTTGCTTGATGCTAAAAATACTGTTCAGTAAGTCATTAATGGGAGTTGAAGTTCCAAAGATGTGGATGAGGGCAAATGTGCTTGTATTTAAGAAAGGGAATTGGGCAACTGCACTGAACTACAGGCCAGTCTCACTAACAAGTGTGATTTCTAAGAAGATAATCAGAAAGCAAATGAATGAATACTGCAAAGGCAAAATTTTCTAACTGGGACATAACATGGTTTTAGGGAAAGGAGGTCATGCATAACCAATCTTCTAGACCAGTGTTGTCCAAACCTTTTTGCCTATTGTACCCCTTGTTACCTTTTTCTAACATTAAGTACCCCCATGACTGGTTAAACTCAATATTTGGAAGGACAGTGCAGATCATATTAAAAGTTTGCCTAATTTGAGTGCTGGACAATAATTTATTATTCAGTGTACTAAAGGAAAAACTAATGAAATGACATTAAAATGCTTGAAAATTACTTGCAACTCAACATGAAATGAGGGGTTGATGGTCACTGATGATTTTTGCCATTCTGGGTGATAGAAAGGCTACTGCAGTTATCAAGCTTTGTTCCAGGTTTATATTTAGGTTGTTTCTCAGTTTTGACTTGATAATGCTCATTGTAGAGAAAGATGCTTCACAAAGGTAGGTAGACCCAAAGGGTAGAAGGTTTTCAAAGCCTTCTTTCCTAGGTCAGGATGCTCCTTCTTTACACAGCTCTAAAATCATGTGAGGATTGAGCTTTCAAATATCAGTTTTAGGCCACGGTCTGATTACACTTCTAACTGTGCTTCTTGAAGGCAAATAGGAATCTTCTTCATATTATTTTCAGATAAGAGTAATGGATTTCTAACCCAATCCAGCTGTACAGATCTCTCATATACGACAGGAAAGTAAGATTTCAAAGCACAGATAAGGTTGGTCAAATGTTCCACAATAACTGGTATCACAGTCTCTCTCTCATCATGGATAATGGAAAAATAAGCATCTGACAGAGGAAAACATGTAAAATATTACCCAAAGCATATCTCCTTCCACAACTCTATTTTCTTTTGAAAACTACCAACTTTATCATATAAGTTGAGATTGTTTGTATCATTGCCCTACAGAGACAAATTTAACTTATTCATTATGCTAAATATGTCTGCAAGATATGCCTGTTGTACAAACCAAGTAGTGTTTTAAAAAAATGTGGCAAAAGGAGATCCATGTTCTGATAAAAAGGAACCTTCCTCATCTCATAACTCGAAACCTGGCGAGTACCCTCCCTCTCCACAGCCAGCACACCTCTGCGTGTAGTAATAGCTCTTTGTGCTTAGACCCAATGCTTTTGCACAGCCTGTGAAACAGGCAAGCATTAAATGGCTCTTGACTTCATAAAGTTGATTACTTTGATGCCATCATTCAATATCCCATGCAACTCTGAACTCATTTTTTTGGATGCTAATGATTTACTGTGAATGATGTAATGAGTCCACCCAACATTAGGATTTTCCTTCTCAGTCCATGCAACAAGTCCCTTCACTTTCCCGGTCATGGATGCAGCAGCGTCTGTACATATGCTAATGCAAGATTTCCAACTAAGCCCTTGTCCAGAGAACAACTGATTAATGACTTTGAAAATGGCTTCCTCAGTTGTATGTTCTAATTTTTTGCAAAAAAGTACATGCTCATTTATATCATCTCCATCAATGTATCTCACAAATGAAACAAGTTGAGCCTGTCCACTGACGTCAGTCGATTCATCAAGTTTAAGTGAAAAAGACTGGCTTGTTTTAAGCTTATTCACAACTTGATCTGTACTTATTTCATTTACCCTTTGAGAAACAGTTTGGCATGACAAAATAACAGCCTTTAGTTGGTCAGCTGCCTTTTTATATAGTATTTTTTCAGCCATCACAACTACAGCTGGCAATATCAGTTCTTCAGCTATATTAAATGGCTTTTAGCTTTAGCAACTAATAAAGATACAGCTAATGATGCTTCCAGAGCTTTGCTTGATGTTATAGAGGCTTTCTTAATTGTTGTTGGGAACACTTAAAATCAGAGTTTCCTTTAAAAAACTTTACTGGCTTACCAACATGACACTGATGTTTTGTGTTAAGGTGATGTTGGAGGTCAGCTGGTTTCATACTACTGTTGGCCAGCCTTTCCCAACAAAAGAAGCACAAAGCTTCCGAAGGATCAGACTTCACAGAAGTAAATCCAAAAAGCACATAATCTTCCTTGTATTGCTGATATTTAGATAGGTCTGTTTTCTTTTTCTTCACAACTGCTTGATTTCCTTCACTTGCATTGCTCCTGTGGTTGCTACAGCTATCACGTTATAACCATCAATCCATATTTCTTGCTGTTAAAGAAATAAGTGTCTGTAAGCCTACATGTCAATATGAAAAAGAGATGTTCACACTTTCACACCTAAGACGAAACTGAGCGTGACTCGAGTGAGGAGTTTTGCACTGTTCCATACGCATCCTGTCCCATTCCCTCTCCCACCTCCCTACTCCTGTCTCCCCTCAATTTCTTTCTCATTCATTTTAATTCTTACTCTGTTCTCTTGTCACTCACTTAAGTTGGAAACTGTGTAAGTGTTGTGGTTATTCAGTTTTTCTGCATTCTTAAACAATCACCCATGCACACATACACATGCTCCTTTAAGTTACTAATCCAAAATGATATATGACCTATATGTGATACAGTTTAAAAAAAGAATTCATTGTCTTCTCATGTACCCCTTTGAACAATGCAGCGTACCCTCAGGGGTACACATACCCCAGTTTGGACAACACTGTTCTAGACTTCTATGAAGGGGTGAACTCCATCTTACATCAAAGAGAGGGATGGGTAGACTGTGTTCTTGCACTGCCAGGAAGTCTGTAATATGGTTCCTTGTTAAAGGTTGATTAAATAGATGGATCTACAGGCAGGAACAAGGGAAGGGGACTAAGAACATAGGTAGTAGGTGCATCCTCGAAATGAGTTGGGGTTAGAAGTTGCATGCCACAGGGCTTGGTCTTGGGCCCACTGCTATTCTTGGTGTCTTTAAATGACTTGCATGGTGGACTGAAATTGTAACTAAATATGTTTGTAGACAACACCAAGATCATGAGGAAAACAAAGGATGATGATGATTTGCATTAGCAAACTCTAAAGTCAGTCATATTAGTGGATGAAGAGATTCAGTTCAATAATGCACAAGTTGATGAGGATAGGAGAAAGTAATGATTGCATTAGCATACAGGGGAACCTGGCAAACTCAAAAGTTAGTCAGATGAGTGGATGATAAAATTCAATGTGATGATGATTGCATCAGCATACAGGAGGACCTGGCATTGTCCATTATGCCTTGTTGGTTCCTTGCCTCACCCACATTCCATTCCTGGCACATAATTGCCCACATGTTCTCTATAGGGTTCATGTTGCCCCTTATCATGGACTAATCCAAGGCTTGAAGTTCTGAGTGGGCACTAAACCACTCACACACTGCTCTGCTTGTTTGTACTGAGCACTTATCCTGCACGAGCTTGACGATATTTGGTTCTGCTGTGGCCTTGGCACGAACAGAAGGAAGAGCATCGTTTAATATTTCAGTATATTGCTGGCTGTTAAAGCAACCTTCAACTTATCCCAGCTCGCTAGGTGCATGTTTCCACATCCATCCCCAAAATGACGCTTGCCTTCTGCCACTGCACTGAAGCTCGGAGATATTTCTGAATTGTAACAGGTATTACGAGGGCAGCTGCACAACCTTGAACCTGCCTCAACAAAGGAAAACATTTTTTCATTTGCAAAGATTACGTTTTCCAAGTAATCTTCTCCCAGTCCTAAATGCTGTAGGGCAAATCCAAGGTGTGTTTCTCTGTGTGCTTGGTACAGTTTCTCTTAACAGGAATGTGGGAGTATAGATTTCATTCTTGGAGAGGGCGTATTATGGTGCGTGGATGACACTGCAGCTGTAGCTGAGGAGTCACATGGACAGCTGACGTCATGGGTCTGTCCTGCACTACCTGCCCCATCTGTCCATCCACCTCTTGCGTCCTGCTCCGGGGTCGTCCACTTTGTGGTCTCGTCCAAACCAAGACTTCCTCCTGCCATCTTATCCGCCACTGCACGCTGTTCTCTAGGGAGGCCCAATCTCCCACACTCCTATTATGCAGGCCCTACTGGTGATGATATGAACAGCATTAGCAGCCATTTCTGTACAGGGAATAAGGAAATATATTAGAAATGCAGTCATTAAGGTATTTTAGTCAATTTTATGACAAATTGTTATAATTAAGCTTATTAATTACACAAACTAGTGAGAAACACTTAGCAACTCTTGGTCGATCAGCATGGAATCAGGAACATGTGACCCTTTCACTTACCCTCTTATCCTTGAAAACAGGAGAAGTGACACTACTTCGCTGTGCACTTTCAGAAATACATCTTCTACTCCTGTAGGTGAAACTACTGCCCACTCAGTATAGACACCTGAGCTTCGTATCAGGTATTACCAATACTGATCATTGTAGATGTTATGTGTTCAAAGGTTTTCCGAGTTAGTGTCATCACTACATTTACCTGTCAAGGAAATCCACCACCCATCACCTTAAAATGTTTCATGTGTGCATTTTTAGGTACACAGCATCCAGGTGTATGTTAAATATTATGTGCTCTTGTGTGGCAGGACATATAAAGGCTAAAGGACAACTCCTCCCATGCGGCTGTCAGAGAGATTTGCCAGGTAGCCATAATGTGACTTATTTTCATAGGTCAGAATGACCCCATCCCCCCAAGATGTATAAGCCTACTAAGTATCTACCCCTAATGTCATATAGTATGGAGATATGCCACACTCTAGCTAACACACACACACACACACACACACACACACACACACACACACACACACACAAAGATAGAGCTATGCACACAAAACATTTCAAGCTGAGGAGAGCCAAATTTTCTATCCATTAGATATTACGTGACCAATTATTTGGAAATACACAAGTCTAACAACAATAATACACATCTAAAACTGTCACTGTTTCCAAAACTTGACAGGAAGCTTAGAGTTTATACTGAGCTTAGTAAAAGTCTTACTGGAGAGGCTGTAACATGCGAGAATTTATCTCAGCAATATTCTCAGCAATATTCTCACCTATGAGGATTTACAGTAGCATTATTCTTGCATATGAGGTTGTCGACCCATGTTATAAGAGAACTACAAAGGCACTCAGTAGGCCGCAGACCTCTGCCATGTTAGCGGGTCATCACACTTCGTCACTCTGTTGCTTTATCTATTTTACTGTCGTGATGGATAATCATTATCGAAAAATCCATAAATAAACTTAGAGTTTGGTAAAGTTTGATTTCAAGTTGCTTATGATAACAATGATCTTATATATGAATATATGGCCACTTTACAATTATATAAATGCATATCCTGAATTTTGTTGCAGCATATTATGATTCATGACAATATTTATTCACTTTAGTAATACAGAACATGTAAATGAGTTTTCACTATGGGTTGTAGCATGTGAAAAAGATCTACTTGGGATGGTTGCAACATTTTCATGGTTTTGGTAAATCAAATATAAAAACTGATGTATATAAACTGATGTAACCAAACACAATTTAACCTACGCGGAATGCATTAAAACCAGTATGGAGTTGGCAAAATATTGGAATAAATCTTTGAAAGATGACAGAAACTGTCTTTAAGTTTAGGACACAGGATTTTTCATTTATGATGAACCCACCAGGTCCCAATAGCATATGAACAACACAGAAGCCCATTGATAGAAGTTTAGCCTACTTACCTGATACTGAGGAAAATCAGGGGTGTATCTTGCATAGGAGCTCACAACACATGGGATGCACGAGGTAGCAGTTGTAAGTCCATAGCCATCACCTCCACTCTAACCACGGCAGCTCTGTAACCCTGTTACCAGAGCGAGGCACTGAGGTTCGCTCAATATGAATCACAGGTTCGAGACTCACAGAGGCTCCGATATAATCATGATTTGAATATGAGAACCATGAGCTCGCCAATGGACCTTCATGACTTTTGTCAGTGATTGTACGTATTGGTTGCAGGTTCGAGGGGCTCAGGCACATAATGTCAGATACAGCTACAAATGAGAACTTAATTTCCATAATATATGTAGATCATGAATACAGAACAGTCTTCAGGCCTCATCATCAAATTCAGCCTCAGACAGTCTTCTGGCTTGGTATCAGATTCAGCATCAGACTTCAGTCGTCTGGCTGAGTCATCAGACTGATAAGGGGCTGTGTTTGGTTGTTGTAAGTTGTGGTATTGGGCAAGTCTGGAGGGGTGATTTTCTATGGGTCATAGGAGCTTTTGTATATCTTCCATGGCCCATGTCCAAGAATTTCTATAATCTTATTGCCATCCATCTTGTGAGGGACGTAGATGGCAACCCAATATTCCTTTCTTATAGCGTCGATAATATTTCTACCCATACAGAGAAACTTCCCATGTATTCTTGGGTCAACATCCAGCATATCCAGTATATGACCAGATGGCCATAGTCTGGAGGGGTGTTCCTTGTAGCTAATGTTCGACACTGGCGAGTTGAGTTCCACATCAGTAAGTTGAAATAGGTCAACCAAACTCCTTATTTTGAGACAGGCCTGAGTGACCCCTTCATGACCCCTGTTATCATGATATAGTTATCATTACCAGGGAATGTTATGTTTACAATAAAGTTGTCCTCTATGGATGGGACTTAGCTCTTAAGATGAGTTACATTTCAACATTGTCTGTAATGCTGGTCAACACGAAAGTCACGAAAAGTACCATGTGCTAGATGCACAAATCTCATTGGTCACACTGCTATTGACAACAAGCATGGGATGATATTGTTAATGTAAATGATATAGACGTACCTTGTACAAGTACTAGCTGCTAGTACTCACCCAGTCCTACATCTTGGCCCCCAATACTCATCCAGTCCAACATCTTGGCCCTTAGTACTCACCCAGTCCTACATCTTGGTCCCCAGTACTCACCCAATCCTACATCTTGGCCCCCCCAGTACTGATTCAATCCTACGTCTTGGCCTCCAGTACTCACCCATTCATACGTCTTGACTTGAGTACTCAACCAATCCTCCATCTTGGCCCCCAGTACTCAACAAGTCCTCCATCTTGACCCCCAGTACTCACCCAGTTCTCCATTTTTGCTGCCCAGTGCTCTTCAGGTCCTCTATCTTGGCCCCCAATACTCACCCAATCTTACATCTTGGCCCCCAGTACTGAACAAGTCCTCCATCTTGGCCTCCAGTACTCATCCAATCCTACATCTAGGCCCCCAGTACTCTCCTAGTCTTCCATCTTGGCCCCTAGTACTCACTCAGCCCTCCATCTTGGACCCTAGTACTCACCCAGTTCTCCATCTTAGCTCCCAGTACTCACCCAGTCCTCCATTTTGGCCCCCAGTACTCAACCAGTCCTATATCTTGGCCCCCATTACTCATCCAGTCCTACATCTTGGCCCCCAATACTCACCAATTTCTCCATCATAACCCCCAGTACTCACCCAGTTCTCCATCATAAGCTCCCAGCATTCACCCACCATGTCTCCATCAAAACCCCCAGTACTCACCCAGTTTTTCATCATAACCCCCAATACTCACCCAGTTCTCCATCAGGGCTCCTGAGAGGAATTTTATCAGGGGGTACAAAGTTTCTTTTAGGTCCCCTTCCCTTGTCCATTAGTCATCCTGTTTTTATCCACTACAGTTTCATGCTATGAGCTGTAAGGCCAAAAAGGGTATGGAAAATGAGAGATGGGTGGAAAGGAGCACTCTGTTGATTTTCTGCATTTTCTGAGATTCAGTCTAGTGATGACATTGCACCGACATCCAGAGTGCTCTGTAATCAATACAAGGAGATAACCCCAAGAATGAGCTGCTCGTGTGAGCCATCTATCGTAAACTCAGAAGCATCATGTTGCAAGGGAAAAGGGTACATTTCACATGGGCCCCTTCCCCCTGTGGCATTGGCGGAACAAGAATGCTGACAGGCTTGTGGCGTGAGGAGCAGCAAAAGATGAGACATTTTATGGGTTCCCTTATCCCATCTTGCACCTCAAGACTCTGACAGGGAAAGGGAGACCCACAACTACTTGACATCCTACGAAGCCAGGAGGATGATATATACCTCAGTTAGGAGATACCTGAATCTCACTGGCGGTGTTCCTCCAGACTATGCAAAGTATGGAATGCACAAGAGATCAGCGCAAACCACGTTCTGCAGACTTTGCCTGGGGTACAGATACCTCTGGGAGGTGATTCACAGACCGAGTAGTGATAACGGTGAGGATCTGCAAAGTGCCAGTGAAGTGACAAGATCGAAGAGGGGTAAAGCAATCAGTACTAGTTGCAGATTGTGCAAAAGTGCAAATGACCACACTCTAGTTCATTATGGTTTTGCAGTGCCCACATACTGAAAAGCACAGGGGTCGAATCCGTAGGGATTTTGAATTTCTTCTTATGCATTTTGCAAAACTTAAAATTTTTATTAGGATTAAGAGAGAGTTCCTTCTGTTTCTCTCAGCACAATAGTAACTTACAGTGTCAGTGATGTGATAAAGCACAATATGGATTGATTGATTCATTGAAAAATTGGTACAGTGATCAATATCATATGCATGCAGAGTGTGCAAAAAGTGCAAAATGACCAAACTTATACTTTCCAGTGCATGAGAGTTTCTCAATGTTTCCCAGATAAAGGATATCTCCTCACCCATCTGTATCGGTTGCATACCAGTGTTTCCCAGCTAAAGGATGTGTCCTCGCCCAATGTTATCCAAACTTGAATTTTGCAGTTTCCTAGTTAGAGGACGTATCCTCGCCCAGTTTTGTCAATTGCATGTTACTATTTAGGTAGGTTATTAGAGGGTCACTGATAGGTAGGATTAGCTATTTCTGTTCTTCCTGTCAGACATGTAATCAGGATATTTCACAAATCTTCATCTAAACCCTAGCCATACTGTCATGTATAGCATATCAATGTACAGTCTTCCTGTATGATAGACCCATGGTCTGGGAAACATATTATTCATCTCTTCAGTACAAAACTTTTGTCATGGGCTTTGAACTTTGTCTTCCTATAAGCCTGTATAAATACAAGAATTGAAATGAAAATTATGACAAAAGGTCAAAGGTCATGATGATAATGTACATCCATTTGCCACAGGATGTCAAAAGTCATGTTCATAGTACATTTCTGGTTACAACAGGAGGTCATAGGTCACGTTGATGGTGAATTTCTAGTTACAACAGGAGGTAGTTGGTTATGTTGATGATGTAATTCTAGTTAAGGCAGGATGTCAAAGGTAATTTTTTTCCCAGACAACTGTGTAATTTAAAAACTGTGAAATATTGGATTTTATACACACCAGTTGTACAATCCATCATGTCATTTGCTATAACTTGATGGTTTGGGAACTTTGCCAGTGAGTTTATAAGGATATTAATTGATATAATGAACCACAGTAAGACAGTGGGAGTCGTTGATATAAGATCTTTGTTGGAATTGTATGAACAGGCCGTTATTCAAAGATGTCATGTAATCATGCACGATAAAAAACATCCCTTGTACCCTGAATATCAGATGTTGCCATCAGGTAAAAGATTAAGATCTAGTCAATGTCATACTGCCAGATATAATATGTCTTTTGTCCCTTTAAGTGTGAGATTGCTAAATGAACTAAAAGTAAAAGGCAGACATCAAATGTAGGTAACAAATTTGGACATGATGGCTGTTAGTTCAAGTAAGACTAAAAGTGTTTTTGATATATTTTTAGCTCTATGTTTGTATTGTATTATAGATTTTCCCTTGGATGATACTTCTTTTATACTTTCTATACTATGGAAAATGTACAAGACAAGTTTCATTTTATGTGAATGATATTTATTACCCTTATTTCTAGTTGTGACTGAAGATCAAAATGTCATGTTGATAAGTTGTAGAAAACTTTTAGACAACTTTGATTTGCTGTTACACATTTTTTTTCTTTTTTCTTTATTTTGAAGGCTCCAGTCATGGACAAAAGTCCACATCAAGGCCGGATCCTAACTGAAATATGGAGTGAATTGAGAAAGGGGGAAAACAGACAGGGAAAGTACTTACAAATTTTTGAGAAAGTGAAAAACATGTTTCTTGAAATGAACCAGGTTATAGTTATTGGGAAAGACATGAGAAGGAAGAGAGTTCCAAATCTTCGACGTGTAGGGAAAGAAGCAGTTATCAAAGCAGCAAACTCTTGTGTTGCCGATGGTCACACAATAATCATGTGACACAGCAGCCTGCTGAGTATTCCTTGGTCTAACTAGTGGTGGGAATACACAAGCAGCCAGCTCTCGGGAGCAAAAGCCAAAGTAATACCTATAGAAAAGGGAAAGTGAACCAACATTGTGGC